>CAUEGO010000307.1:0-63000 GCA_958496205.1 Idaea biselata
ACCTTAAGTCTTCAAAATAAGCAAGTCGATTTTTGAACATTTCCGTAACTATAAGTCCCATAGGCTCCAAAAATCAATATTTCCCAAACGCTAAAAAACTATTGCCATTTAAGTCCACGACCTACAGCAACTCGTTTCCGCACCTTAAGTCTTCAAAATAAGTACATTGATTTTTGAACATTTCCGTAACGATAAGTCCCATAGGCTCCAAAAATCAATATTTCCCAAACGCTAAAAAACTATTGCCATTTAAGTCCACGACCTACAGCGACTCGTTTCCGCACCTTAAGTCTTCAAAATAAGCAAGTCGATATTTGAACTTTTCCGTAACTATAAGTCCCTCCATTGCTAAATCTCTTTTAGAAGCAAATGTACCTGAATGTAGTAAAGCATTTCAATTCAAATATGTTAAAAAACATGATATTTTAGTAATTTTTAAACAAATCAATGTAAAGAAAACTAAAGACTTATGGGGGATTTCTGTTCCTATTGTTAAATCCTTGATAGAAGTTATTGTACCTGAGCTTGTTATTATATTCAATAGGTGCATAGATTGTGGCGTGAGTAGGTAAGTTATGTTCGTTCTAGACCAATAATTCCCTTAATATCTATGTTTTATTGGTCAGCGCCCCCGCACCCCCGCTGCCCAATAAAACATAGATATTAAGGGAATTATTGGTCTAGAACGAACATAACCTAAAACATGAAACCAAAATCAACCTTGCTTTTTCGTTCCAATAAAACGACGCTTATGAGTATGATCATATTATCATCATTGGTTTATGAAATTATTGAGTTCTCTCAACGCGTTTATTTCCATAGAGTGAGACAGTTAACGACACATATTAAGTAATTTTTCAACCTCTTCTTGTTGTTCATAGTCATTTCATATCGATGTCGTTGTCATTTATGTTATTTAATTACATTACGTTTGAAACAAATCAGTACTTACTGATTAAAAATATAATTCGTATAATATTCGGTCGAAAAAACACCGTCAATATGTGTATATTCCAATAGCGCCCATGGTAAGATCACTTTAACCGATATTATTAATTACATTTCGTTTTATAAAACAATCAAGTACTGATTAAAAATATATTTCATATTATATTCGGTCGGAAAAACACCGTCAATATGTGTATATTCCAATAGCGCCCATGGTAAGATCACTTTAACCGATATTATTAATTACATTTCGTTTTATAAAACAATCAAGTACTGATTAAAAACATATTTTATATTATATTCGGTCGGAAAAACACCGTCAATATGTGTATATTCCCATAGCGTCCATGGTAAGATCACTTTAACCGATATTATGAATTACATTTCGTTTTATAAAACAATCAAGTACTGATTAAAAATATATTTCATATAATATTCGGTTGGAAAAACACCGTCAATATGTGTATATTCCTATAGCGCCCATGGTAAGATCACTTTAACCGATATTATGAAATACATTTAGTTTTAAAACAATCAGTCTGAAGAATCAAGTACTCACTTCTAATTACTTAGATTATTAAATAACATAAACTCACCGACTACCTGCTGTAATTTTCTTGTTAATTTGAAATGACTAAAACAGAAATACAACTGTTGGTTGTAAGCACTATGGTAAAATACTTTCAGCATTGAACTATTATTTCAACGCTGAATTTAAATAGAAATTGATACAATAAAAAATCAATATCTATCTAAATTTTGTACCATTGCAATAACGTTATTTCGTACTTACATTTTTTTTCCCAGAAGAATCACACTAATTTTATAATAATATCGTTAAAAACTAAAACTGAAAAAAAGGCAAACACTAAAACACTAAGCACTACACACAAAAACAAGTACTAAATGATTTCACACGGTAAGTAATAAAGCGGCGCCGACGTGTAAATTGATTTAGTTGACGTAAGCTGAAAGGGAATACTTATCAATTGTAAAGTCGTAGCCATATGTCCATGAATACATTTAGCTGACTTAGGAGGTTTTCAATTTCTAAAATATTTGTTATTAATGTAGGACCCCTTCTTCGAGGGGTTCTGGTAATGGGGTCATGTTTTATCTGATCTATGCTATTTCAAAGAATAGATAGATTGATTATTGCAACACACCACAATTAAATCATTACAATAAAAGAAAAAGACAAAAGCAACTTAAATTTAGGTGGCACAATGAGAGGTTTTATCGCTTAAAGCGACCTCTTCCAGGTACCCTTAGGATGGACAAGAAGTGAAGAAAGATGAAGAGAATGGTGTTCAGACAGGAGAAAAACTACTTGAATAATATTACAATAATAGTATGACACATACAACATTATAAATTAATAAATACAAATACTCGTAAATAAGAGTAGGTTTTTATTCGACTACGACAAAACCAATTTACGAGTATTTGAGTATTTGAGTATTAGATTTCAACTAGTGTATTATTATTATTATAGGTGGTTATGGACTTTTATTTTAGATTTTACTCAATGTCAACTCATCAAACTTCTAGAAATTATGTTACCTATTTCTTGATTTCTACGTATTTTAGTACCTAATGGTACATAACGTTTCATGTTCCTGTGAGAACTATGATATGTAATCGATTAAATATTGATACCTAACTGAACCCATAATGAATATTCTTAACCAACTAAAAAATAAAAGAAGTATGCTTTTCCGAATCCCGGCCAATGTCTTTTCTTTAAGAAAAAAATATGTGCGTTATTTACATCGCTCTTACGGTGAAGGGAAACATCGTGAGGAAACCCACAGCTTAAAGACCCAGTTGTAGGGCTAATTGCGAAAACACACAGTTAAAACATTTTAATATTATTATATATAATAACATAATATTACCTAGATAATATCTAGGTACCTACTAGCGAACCCGCTGTGTCCCGCGGGTCAACCGCGTAAGTCCCTGTAAATGTAAAGTTTTAAAGGTCTAGCGAGCCATAAAACGTATTAAATTATATTTTGTTGATTTAATACGATAAACTAATGTACACTATTACATCAAATGTTTCTTAAGTTCATTGTTAATAAAGATATTTTAAAAACAAAAACAAACACAAAACTAATGTAAATGTTATTCTTGTCTGGCTGCGTTGCTTACATTTTTCCTACAGGCGTTATCTAACACGAATTCCTTTCAATTGTCAAATTTGAACCCTCAAATTACCGAATTGTTATTAAATTTTAACCATCGTTAAAATATAATAAAGAATGAAGTAAGTAATTGATTACACATCTTAATTTAACATTTTCTTATAAATTATAGTGTGTTTCTATAAACTTTTGATTAGGCGTTTATTAATTGCCAAAATTCACTTTTCTTTCCTACAAATTGTACGAATTGTAAGAAAATATATTCTTATTATCAAGAAAATTGTATTTTATTCAATAATAACTGCGCCAAGCTGTTTCTCTCGCGTAAGTCTCGATCCAAAATTTAAAAAAATATCAAAATCGATTTATGATTTTTCTTTCACTTAACAAATACAACAAAATAAGAATTAGCGAAAACGGTCCAACCGTTCACGAAACCAAAATAGGGATTCATTTTTATACCTTTATATTGAAAATGAACAGAAACAAACCTTACACGTTTTGTAGGTACCTACCGAAAAGAAACACATCTTAATCATTATAAAAATAAAACTAAAGAATAAAATAAGTAGCCAATGTGTTATTCCAGGTCTCCCAGCTACCCATATTCTAAATGTCATCTCAATCAGTTCTGTAGTTTTTACATGAAAGAGTAACAAACAGGCATACTTACTAACTTTTGCTTTTATAATATTACATAATAATTTGTTCCATTGAAGCTGTTTCGAACCCAAGCCTTCGGAATGAAAGTCGAGATATCTACCACTAAACTAAGTGAGTCCGCTGTGTTAAACAAAGATTATCATTTTTACCTGCTTTAATAGAGCTAACATCAAACCTTTTTGGTAGATATTCAAACAAACTTTACCTCTGTATCTATGATATTTATAAAAGTCGTATTTCGCTGACATCTATGTTTTGTATTGTGGTTCTTTAAACAAAGATTATCATTTTTACCTGCTTTAATAGAGCTAACATCAAACCTTTTTGGTAGATATTCAAACAAACTTTACCTCTGTATCTATGATATTTATAAAAGTCGTATTTCGCTGACATCTATGTTTTGTATTGTGGTTCTTTCAATGAGAAATCATTTTTAAAAGCTTTACAATAACGTTCATTATTGCATTTAAGTTCATTTCTTTGTATTCACCGACAGCAAATATAAAGTCGATCGATATTTAACGTTTAACGTAATTAATTGTTATTGACTTCATTACTTAACGGCTATCGGCCGATTAAAAATTTATAATTTGTTTTTTCAATTTTTGAACAATACTGCTGACTATTTATTTTTCAAACATATAAATACACTTGAAAACGCTAAAAGTATCATAAAATTCTGAAAGCAGTAGTCGAAGTGACGTCGAAGAAGTGCAAGAAGTACCTACCTACTTATCAGCAAGAAGTACCTCTGACTTGCCCAGCAAGAAACACAGAGCAGCTCCTAAGCCACTAACTTCAAGAAAAAAATTTTGAAGTTAAAAAATAAAAATGTAAGTGAGTAGCTACTTTTTACAAAAAAGAGTATGTTTTAATAGTATGTATAATGTCATTTTACGTTATTTATTTTTTTTTTTTTTTTTTTTTTTTTTTTCGTTCTAGGTCTGATTATGAATATGAACAAGACAGCAGTGCCGAAACCGACGTGCCCGACTCCTGGAAACCAGTGCCGGAAAGAAAGAAGCATGCTTCCACCGCTGCGACCGTTTTGAAAAAGGCGACGAAGAGGAAAGCCAATAAAGAAACGCCTGAAACCGTTTGTTCGAAGTAAGTTTCTACGATTTTTTTACTAAGAGGTTAGTCATTCAGTCAGGTTAGTTTAAAACATTGAAACTGAACCTATCATGACGTATTTGAGGACTCATTGTTGTTGTTCAAGTGAAAACGTCTCGATGTATCCTTGAACTGCTCAACTTCCAAAAGAGCCGTTATACAGCCGATGGCAATAAGCCAGTCGTCGTCATCTTTGTGATGTTCACTTTTAGTAAACTAATTATTTTTACTTTGTTCACAGAAAACCGAACATATTTTCCATCATCGACGCAGAGGCAGCCGTCATTAGCGGCAGATCAAAATCCAGCGACGGCGTCAAACCACTAGTATCAGCATTTGCGACCAGAGTAGCGAACGGGCAAAGCTATCGATCAACCGTCACGAGTGGTGACTATTATCTCGAGCTCAGGCTTTATAACAAGGCCGACATCGCTAACGACAAACCCGAAACTCGGTACAAAAAAGCCTTAACGTCTTTAAAATTGATTTTGAGCGACAAAGACCCAGCTTGGGTCCCGCTACAGAAGCTCTTAATCACATCTTTTGATGTATTTAAAGAAACCGAAGCTAAATTTTTTAAAGACACTAGTAGGTAGGTACTTCTTGCACTTCTTCGACTACTGCTTTAAGATACTTTTAGCGTTTTCAAGTGTATTTAGAGAAAGGTACATTAGTACCACCAGGTACCTTTACCATTTCTTGTGTATTTTGGCTTTTGTTTAATTAAAATTTAACTTAGTATCATTAAAAATATTTTTTTAAAGACTTAAGGCTTTATATGCATCTCGTTTCGTGTTTCGCATATTCGTTTCGTTTATTATATAACCTTAAGATATTATAATCACTAAGATATTATAGAAATAAATAAATATTTTACGTACTTGGTTATTCACTTTATAATAATGCCTTTCTGTAAGACGTGCGAGTTATTAATAAATAATCACTCATGGGTAGGTCACTTACGCAGTAGGTTACACAAACAGAAAGTTTCGAGTCATTTATTTAGCGATGGAATTGAAATCATAGAATCCGCATTTAAATGTAGAATTATTTCTTATAGAATTTTGGCTCAGGACAAGAATCGATCTAGTATTGAATTATTTTTGAAATCGATTCGCGGTCAATTACAACGTCTTTTAAATGATAGCCTAAAGTTACATATTTGTATAAAAGTTAACTTTGAACTTTACGCAGGTTTTCTAATGTTCAAGAATGATGAACAAGATATTAAATCATTTTGTACGAAAAATACACCTATTTACGGTAATTATGACTTCGATATGTTATTTTCTTCGCTTGTTCAAACTTTGAAAAACCAAGTGGAAGAATTTGAAGATCGTGACAGTGGGTGGGCGTTTCTAAACTGTATGCACATAGAAATTAACGTAAACAAATTCGAGCCATTGCGCGGTTCAACGTACATTGAATTACCTAATCAAATAAAAAGCAAAAAGGCTTGTATAAACGTTCGTAACACTGATAAGCATTGTTTCTTATGGAGCGTCCTAGCCTTTTTGTACCCAGCTAAAAATCATGTTGATAGAGTTTCATCGTATCCAAATTTTCGTGATGTACTTAACTTACAAAAAATGACATTTCCAGCAACTTTTTCTGATATATCTATATTTGAAAATAACAATCCTGGTTTAGGTTTCATAATTTACGGATTGAGTAAAAAGAACACTGTTATTGGTCCTCTGTATAAATCGGAAAACACTGTTAATCGGCGAATTATTCATTTACTTTATTTAGAAAATGGTACAAAATCGCATTATTGTTTAATCAAAAACTTGTCGCGTTTATTACGAAATCAAATTACTACAAATCATAAAAAACTATTTCTATGTGATACTTGTTTAGTGTTTTTTAAAAGTGCTGATCTAGTAGATAGTCATACTTGTAATGGGATTGTCACCGTCTTACCTGAAAAGGGTTCAGTAATAAAGTTTAAAAATTATGATCGGAAGCAAAACGTTCCGTTCGTAATTTACGCTGACTTTGAAAGTATGCTTGAAGCGAGTTGTAATGAAGAAATTAGAGGTCTACATACTTCTACAACTCAACGACATGTACCCATTGCATTCGCTTATTATATTGTTTGTTCACAAAACTCATCGTACAATAAATTTGTAACATATCGAGGGATTGATTGTGTAGATAAATTCATATCATACATTTATAATGACGTTCGTGAAATTCGAGATATATTGTATCGAAATGTGTCTATAATTTTTACTGGACTTGATGAACATAATTTTAAAACTGCATCTAAGTGCCACATTTGTGACAAGTTTTTATATGGTGACAAAGTTAAAGATCATTGTCACATAACTGGGAAATTTCGAGGGGCAGCTCATAATTATTGCAATCTACAATACAAAATTCCAAAGTTTATACCAATTTTTTTTCATAATTTGTCTGGATACGACTGTCATTTATTTATTACAAAATTAGGTGAAGCTCCAGGGTCTATAAAAATTATACCAAAAACTAAAGAGAATTACGTTTCATTCACAAAGTGTATACCTTTTTCTGATGGAAAATTAATATTGTTGCGATTTGTTGATTCTTTCAAATTTTTAAATACTAGTTTAGATAAATTAACAAAAACTATGAAAACCGAACAATTTGTACATTTAAGAAAACATTTTTCAAACGACACACGGTTTCATCTTCTTACTCGAAAAGGAGTCTATCCTTACGATTATATGAATAATTTACAGCGTTACAATGAAACATCACTCCCAAATAAAAAAGATTTTTATAGTTCTCTTACGAATGAGCATATATCTAAAAAAGATTATGCTCACGCGCAATTAATTTGGAGACAATTTAGATTAAATAATATGGGTCAATATACAGACTTATATTTGAAAACTGACGTTTTATTGTTAACTGATGTCTTTGAACAGTTCCGTGTAACTTGTAAAAGTTATTATCAATTGGACCCAGCGTTTTATATTACAGCCCCGAGTTTATCTTTTGATGCAATGCTGTACAAAACACAAGTCGAGTTAGAACTGATAAATGATGAAGCTATTTACAATATGATACAATCAGGAATAAGAGGTGGTATTTGTTTGGTATCGCATAGATATGCCAAAGCCAATAATAAATATATGTTGGATTTTGATCATTCGATTCCAGAATCTCACCTCATATACATAGATTGTAATAACCTATATGGATACAGTATGAGTTTAACTTTACCGTTATCTGAATTTAAATTTCTATCTAAAGAAGAAATCACTAGTTTAGACGTAAATAGTGTACCAGATAATGCTGAATATGGTTTTATTCTTGAGGTTGACTTAAGCTATCCTAAATCATTGCATTTAACCCACTCAGATTATCCCCTGGCTTCACAACGTTTTATTGCTCCTGGTTCTAAGTCTGTTAAATTGATTCCAAATCTATACGATAAATTCCATTACGTTATTCATTATGTTTATTTAAAAACATGCTTGAAACATGGTTTAATATTGAAAAAAGTTCATAGAGTCATTAAATTCCGTCAAAATGATTATTTAAAACAGTATATTGAATTAAATACATGTTTGAGACAACAAGCTAAATCAACGTTTGAACAAGATTTTTTCAAATTACTTAATAACAGTATATTTGGTAAAACATTGGAAAACAACGCAAAGAAAGTTGATGTTAAATTAGTTAACCAATGGCAAGATAATCATAATTTTACTAAAAAGAAAAATAGTGCAGGTAAACTAATATCGTCCCCTTATTATCATAGCAGCATCATTTTTAGTGAAAACTTAGCAGCTATCCAACTGAAACCAACACAAATAGCATTAGATAAACCTATTTATATTGGTTTTTCGGTACTTGAATTGTCTAAAACTCACATGTATGATTTTCATTATTCAGTAATGAAACCACATTATGGTGATCGATTGCAAATGTGTTATACCGATACAGATAGTTTTATCTATCATATTAAAACAAAAGATTTCTATAAAGATTTAAAAGAACATTTTATTAATTATTTTGACACTAGTAATTTTTCAATAGACAACGAGTATGGTTTACCTTTGATCAATAAAAAAGTACCAGGGTTATTTAAGGATGAAATGGCCGGTAAAATTATATTAGAATTCATCGGATTACGTTCAAAACTTTATTGTTTAAAAACTATTGAAACTGAAATAAAAAAAGCTAAAGGTGTAAAATCATGTGTCGTTCGCGATTTAGAGGTGTCTGACTATAGAACAACTTTATTTTCTCAATCAATTTTAAGAAAAAAGAATAAATTGTTTAAATCGATAAAACATCAAGTTTTCACTCATTGCGTAAATAAAGTCGCTTTATCCAGTAAAGATGATAAACGTCTAATATCATCAGATAAGATATCTACAAAAGCACTGGGTCATGTTGCTTTCCTAGGAGTATAAAAATATTTTGTTACTTATTACTTAATTTTACATAATTATAACTCCAGTAATAATCTGTAGGTAAGTAGCATACAATCTGAACCCTTTTCAAACTAATATCGTAGCGCTCACAGTACTTTTAAATCGTAAATTAAGAATACTATTTTGTTACAATAAAAATACATGATAGACCTATACACCATATATTTTTGTTGCTTATTACTTATGTACCTATGGTAAACTAAACGGGATGTTATAGCTATAAGTTATAGTTTAAGTTTATCAATAAATATGTTATTATGTCATAATAATGATGCGTTTTATTTATCTCTTTAGAAATGAAATAATTACTTAGGTACCTACCAACTAATATTATAAACAAAGCAGTTTGATGATACCGACTAACATGTCGCAACACGTTTCTATTTGTTTGCTTTAAAAGAATGAAACTTGAGAACAAACACCTGCGCTGTTTCTTAGTAAAAATATCAATTACTATTGCATCAATGCATGATTTTGTCGAGTAAACAAAAACCTCATTAAATGTTGATGGATTATTACATCATTCTTTACTTGTACGTTACAGAGACAATACCTTTCGAGCTAACTAAATAAATAAATATTGCACGTTGGTAAGTTATTTTTTTACTTTTTTTTTCTATTTTCATTTGAATACTACTTACTTATGCTAAGCTTATGTGTTATTTTGATTGTTTCAGATAATGTCGAACATGGACCTAAAAAATGATGTGGAACAAGCTGATAGACTCTTCGGAATCAACACTCAAGATCTTTACTTTCAATGCGCACAAAATTTTCCTGATAATGATTATGAGGACAACTTGCCTGTAAGCAATTTAAAGAAAACTCCGAAGCCCCTAAAACAGAAATTAAAGAAGACGACTAAGAATTCCAGTAGCATCCAACGAAGATCTTCATTTGTATTGAACCGCGAGCCTTGCAAAGGGAGGCGGTTAATTCAGATCAGTATAACTGACATTAGTGGTGAAAACAGTGAAAATGACAGTGAAGTAATTGTATCGGCTCAATATGTGGTGAAAGATTGTATAGACAATATATTAGACCAAACGGAGAGAGTGATAAAAAGTATATCAGAAACAATAATCGATAATTAATTTGTATATTTTAGTTAATAAGTATTGTTTAAATGAATAAAGATAATCCGTTATAAGTTTAGTTTTTAGTCAATTATATTTTTAATGTATTAGTCATAGATTATCTTGAAATAAATCCTTGCTTATCTGATTTGTTCAAATAATGTATTTTATTTATGAATTAGGTACCTTATTTGTTTAGACGAAATGATAATACAAAAGTAATAAATTGATAAAAATATATTTCAGTAAAAATATCAAGTACAAGAAACAGAGTTAAAATATTTACATAAATTAAATTCATTCTTGCTTCCTTCACACCATTTCTTGATACAAATAACATTTTTAAGAGCACAAATTTTATTATGATCAATACAATTCAAACTTACATTAGAAACCTCATAATCGTTATATAATTTTAAAAAATTAGGACAGCCTTGGTTTTCTCCTATATCTATTACTTCGCAGTTCTCACATAAATCTTTAATCCACTTGATTTTCTCAGTGCCTTTAGTTAAAACATTTTGAAAATTCAAATATGGTTTAACAATACGCTTAAATTCACTGTAGTCAATAAAACCTTCACTCCAATAAATTCCTCGATTAGCTTCTATCCATCGCACGTGTTTTTTTTCTTCCACCGTTAAGTGTTTAAAATGGAAAGGGGGTTTCACAAGAAAAGTTTGCGTATATTCGTTCCGTATAACCGCAAATTCTTTTATGATAAATTTATTTTCTTTATCCTTAAATCCTTGTACGTCTACAATTACAAAATCACTGGGATTCATATTTATGATATTTTTTTCACTATGTTACTCAACGGTCTATACTCAATGATGGAATCGTTTAAAATGAGACAATATGCAGCGGTGTGATCAGGTATCTCTGAATTGCTTTCAAGTTCTATACGTACACTGACTACTGGACCGGACTTTAGATTTTCACATTGTCTAGAGCAATCGATTACAAACAGTGGTGTTTTTTCATTAAATTCATTTGGACTGAGCAGTGGTTCACTTCTACGTCCGTAATAAGATTCTTGGAATTTGACATATTGTTCATATAATAACGCAAATTTCTGATCTTTAAAACTTATATTCAAATTTTCATATGGATAATATACAGAATTAAGATACACTTTGACATCTCTCAAATTACAATGATCGAATCGTGATATATCTTTATCCGGCAAGTTCTTTCTATTCGTTTGTAACCCTAATACTACATATCTTGGTTTTTCAATCTGCGATGATGTTTTAATTGACCAAGTATGCTTAGTTGTTTTTGGTACTAACGGATACTCATATAAATCCCAATTCCTAAAAGCTAAATGGAGAGGACGATCCTTTTCTAATAGTTTTAATAAATGTACTTTTTCTTTGTCAGACACTTTGATGTGCGGGACGCGCCAAACTAATTTGTGAATTGTTATATCTTCGAGAGATTCACCAGTTGGAATTTTTAAAGAGTTTAAATCTGTATTGCTGCGTAATAATATTAGTTCATGTTTGCAGTTCAAAATAATTTTTTTATAATCTTCAGCAAAGCCTAAAACGTTTCTCAGGGGTATTGAACAAGAAAAGTGTCCTCCGTGGGTTTTCTTTGTTCCATTTACATCCCAACCCCAAGCTTTAGCCATTTTAGCCTCACTTTCATTAAAAGATAGCAAATTTTTTATTGTTGTTGTCATTCCAGCATTTTTTATTCTATCAATTTCTACTCCATTAAGTTCATAACGAACATCTTGGAACAGAAAAAGAACTGGATTATTCGTGAACTCTATAGCATCAACTTTTTCTTTTGCAGCACCTTTCACAATGTTTACCGTTCCTTCTATATAGAGGGTACTTGCTGATGGTAATATGTATAAATCTTGTTGGTTGATAGGGATTCGAATTTCATCATTCCTGTTGAAACTTGTTATGTAAGGCTTATACGAATGATATTCTATACCATCTATGGTATTATCGTATGCCGGTGAACTCGTGATATCTAAGATGTTCATTTTAGTAGTCCGATAAATTTTAAGAATTGTTTATTTTCTTTGGTAATTTTAATTTTTTTCTTAGTTGTTCCTTTCCGGATTGATCGATGAGTACTGATAGGTTTTATAACATTATTACCGTATTTATTGAAGTCTATCATTTTTTCCTGATATGCATGTACAATTGAACTTCTTCACCTCGTAGATTTATCAAATTATTATTTATGTCTAACAATCTGATATTTATAGAACTTATGTTATTTTGATTGATTGGAAAATAAATTATATTTTTTGGCACTTCTATTATTCGATACCCTGGTGGAACGTTTGGGGCAAATTCATAAATGATGTGACTTGATTTTCCATTAATATATGATCCGCTCACTATATCACATTCGATTCTTACCACTGTTGTCGATAAAATGTTAACTGGAAGTTGCGACTCGTGTATTATATTGGCTTTAAGAGTTTGTTTGTCAAACCCTAATAATTTTCCGAGAGAATCATTTTTGTCGAATTGTATGTTTTTAGAACAAAAAAGGAAAGTTTTTAACGTGTTGTTGTTACAAAACAAATTTATGTTTGTTCCATTTTTTACGTTTGATTTTAAATAGTCAGATATATCTTGGAGTTCGTAAGCACCTTCTGGTATTTCTAAGACTTCATTGTTGTCGTAATAAAATTTATTATTTCGTTTATCAATGTTAGGGATCGAATTGAATGTAGACAAATACAACAGGGCACACTCGTATTCACCTTCAAATTGCAATGGTGGATAAAAAGTGGACGATAAAATCGAGGTATTACCAGTTATAGACAACGTGAAAGACATTTTACAAATGAAGGTAATTAAAACAACTTTATAAATTTATAGTCAATATTATAATTTATTAAAAAATAACCTAAATTAATCATCTAAGTTAATGAACCACACACTTAATATATTAATAATAATAATTAATTCATTTATTGAATCCACTAACGATCATACAATTTTTTAGTAAGTTCTTGTTTGCTCGATTTATAATCGCATAGTTTTCACCTAGCTCTTCCTTCCAAAACGTTTCTAGAAACTTTAAACATAAGTGTCCACAATTGGATGTGTTAAAGTCTTGATATCTAGAATAATTATATTTGATGCGATATCTTAAATACTCAGCCAACTCTAACGGAGGCTTTAAATCGCCAAAGCTATCAAAATATTCACAATTTTTGAATAGTTTTACATAGGCTACCCAATGAGTTCCATCATTTTCTGAACTATCTAAATTGACAATCCCACACTCAATATCCTTGGATTTTGATGGTAGTTTATTTCTCATGAAAACACCCCTAAAGTATGGAATATGTTGATTAGCATAATCTAATATGTCTAAATCAGAAAGTGCGCGTCTGGGTAACCTTTTAATTAGTTTTTTGATTTATTTACAAAAAGACCATTTCCTGTCTTGTAGGGTTTTATATACAAGCCTTTTCCTAGAGCAATTGATTCTATCATTTTATTATGACGTTGAGCTTCTGCAAAGTTCTTTTTCGCTGATTTATGATCGTTTACAGCCTTTGTTATTCCTGCTGCACCTCCTGCCAGTGCGCCCAGTGCGGATAGTCCAGCGAATATTGGAATGAGTGGTAAAATACCACCTGTTTTCGGCAACGGTATAACACGAGGCACATGAACTTTTTTCTTATTTTTAATGTGCTTTTTAGCTGCAGAATAAGCTTCTTTTATTGCTGCAGCATCATTTTTTGGTTTTGACTTTTTCAGTTTTTTATGTATTTTTGATACCATCGACTTGAATGATCTCCCACCTGCACCATACTTGACCTTAGTTTTCATCGCCTTGTTCACAAGCCACGAAGCCAGTTTTTCACCTGTTCCAGCGTTTTTTGATTTCATTCTCTGTTTTGCCATATTTATGAGATCTAAATCAGCTTTGTGTCGATCTTCCAAACTGTTTGAATTATTATAAGCAATATCGTGTCTCATACAAGCGTTATCAAGCTCATTAACTCCTTTATCTCCTCTCAGTAATCGTTTCTTTAATCGTGTACCGGGTCCACAATAATTATATCCGGGTAAATGCAATTCAAATGGTAAGTTATTTATAATACTATTCACAAGACCTCCACCGCGCATAGCTGAATTATAAATGAAGTCATTTCTATTGTTATTCTCAATTTTATATTTTTATAAATCTAATAATACAGGATTATAAGATCGCTTGTTTATCAATCCAACTGTTTTCACTTTTTGAAAGACCCAACCACTTGACAAAGAGTTTATTACCCTTTTTTCTTAAAACTTTTTCAATAAGGTATACGTTTGGACAGTTAGTTTTTAGAAGTTCTTGTTCATAAAAACGTCCTAATATTGGTTGGTGGTACATATCTTCTATAGAATACGTAACTGGTACAGAAAGATAAACATTTTTAACTAAAAACAATTCTGTAGACCAGTTAGGAGTATATCCTTTTTCGAAGCTGCTTTTATATCTACTTATACGAACATGATCACCGACTTTTAGTTTGTTGGATTTTGCATGCTTTATATTAGAGTTCTGGAATTTTATAATATTTTTCATTACTGCATTTTGGTTTGAATGGTTGACATCTTTAGGTTTATAATTTATTGTTCGATGTATTGTGTCGTTATATGTTGATATGACACTTGTCAACAACTCTCCAATCCATTTATAGTGACCATTGAAACTAAAAAGTTTAAACAGCTTGTTTTTCAATGTCCTTATTAGTCTTTCAACTATAGAAGCCTTTTTAACAGAATATGTAGAGTAATGATTAATGTTATACTTTGTTGTTACTTTTTTAAATTCATCGTTGTAAAATTCAGTGCCCATATCAGTTTGTAAATTAATGGGTTTTCGGTGATTTTTATCTAATACACTTTGAAACGCATTTGCGATTTCTTTTTTTGTTTTAGTTTTAACGGGGATAGCCCAAGAAAACTTAGAAAAACAATCGATTATCACCAAAATATATCTATGGTCACGGTTATATCTTTTTAAACTTTGAAAATCAATGAGATCTGCTTGCCATAGGTCATCAATGCCCTTTAATAATACTGATCGTCGATTAAAATTCTTGCGAACAGCTTTATGAATTTCATTCACAATTTGAAGTTTACTCATTTTTTAGCTCTTATTAAATCAGCTTTTGTACAATAATCTACAATAATATTATCAACATATTCTTTTAAAACTGTTCTCAAATTATTAACTATTGTTGCGATCTCTTCCTTCTTTATATACAATTCATTTTGTCTATCTACGTACTCCTTGTTGACAGCATCAGAATTTTTCAATGGAATCGTAATACCGGTTAGTCTTGTATTATGTAAATCAAACTCTCCGCTTTCGGTTTTCATTAGGATTTTATCAAAGTTTTCTATGAAATCTGGTAAACGCAAGCGTTTATGAATGTGATGTCCAAACTTATCCATTATAGTGAACTGATAGGTGTTATCGATAAAGTTGAAATGAAATAATTTAAAAAAATCATGCTATATATTAAGGTATAATCCCGCTTTCACGCAATTCTTCTATAATAGAAATGATTTCATTCTCCAACCCAGTGTTACCAGCATCTTTTGAAGCAATCAAAAGCTTTAATCTTTCAACTAATTCATTAGGATCATCCCAGTATACGTAGTCAACATTTTTCTTCCATGTTTTCATAAGTGGTAAACCTTCTCCTTGATGTGTTATGTCCGGTTGGCTACTATCAGTGCTTACTGAAACTTTACGTAATTTGAATAGTGGTTTTATAATACTCAAGTATTTTCGGCCTTTATTACTCTTGATCGGTTGATTTGGACTAAAATTTCTTCTATGAGCATTTGTTTCTTGCAACATTAACTTATAATGACTCAAATCTTCATTATTTATTACATCTAAGTTAGGGACTTTTTTAAAAAGTAATTCTTTTATTCCATCCGTAAATTTATACTTCTTTGTACCAACTTGAATATAATCATCAGTCAACACAACACGCGAAGATCCCATCATGAGTTTTCCGCGATCATTTCTAATACCAAACAGAACATCATTGAAACTATCTGAAGCATCAGGAGTAAGAGACCACGAAGAAACGTCTAAAATTGCATCGGTTGCACCTGAAGACACTGTCTTAAATGATTCATCTCCTTCTACTGTATCCATTTTAATTGCATCACCATCGTAATCGTTATTATCACTATCCTGTGACTCACTAGATTCTTTTGGGCTTAATATATTGAATCCAACATTAGATTGTCTCTTTAGAGTTTTATCGCTGTCTAATGGACTTGAAGTATCAAATTTAACATCATTTTGTAAGGCTTTGGAATAATGAAATGATTTTCTTTTGTCAGGAGATTCTATTGATAAAGAATTGTCCACCATTTTATTGAGGGGTTCTGTAATTGGTTTAAAAACAGATTTTAAAATATTACTTCTGTCCGTTTCAATATTTCGCATTTTTCGAACCTTCTTTTTAACAGCTTCTGCAGCTTCAACAATTTGTTTTTTTAGATTTTTTTCCATTGCAGCAGAGTTGATTGAACCATTAACAGTATTCATGTGAAATGATAGTGTAGTTTATGTATTTAGCTATTTATAGTGATGAACTTTGTTGGTTGTAGTAGCCTCACAAAATAATAGTACGAATAATATTCTCAGCTATTTATAAGGGATAAAAAAAGACTTTTAAATACTTAACTTCTTTCTTTATTTATAAAAACAATCTAATAATTTTTTTGAATTCTTTTCTACAAATCGGACATTTAACTCCGACAGACAGAGAACACTTCGCACACGCCACAGCATGACCACAAGGTGTGAAACACGTATTTAATTCTTCTTCCATACAAATTTTACATATAATTGATGATGGTATTATGTTGACTTTTATTTCCGGTTCAATTTGACTGCACTCTTCTTCGAATTCTTCATATCCTCCATTTTGTACATTTTCCACATAGTCTTCTCCTTTCATTACCAATACATAGGGACATTGGCCAAACCAGCGTGCATGCTCTTCCCATGGTAGATCGTTGGGGCCCCAATCTTTCATTCTTCCACCGCAGTAAAAACAGACGACTCTATCACCTATTTCGGTATAAAAAAATCCTGCTTCAGCCATTTCTTTTGGTTTTTGATTTAAACCCAGCGGCCAGGTAGCAAAACTCCTTAAACGTTCCTCTTCATCAGCGAAACGGCGAAAGACGGGAATGTAAGACATAATTTTATTATTTAATATAAACAAAACGCTCACAGAACTTGTTTTCTAAGCCACGACTCAACAAGAAATGATTTACATAAGTCCACTAATGAAATAAAACAAACGTATCAAATTTCTTTCGATAACAACCTTTGTTTTTTTCACAGTCCTTGTTTATTACAACATAACTGTAAGGTTCTTTCCATATTTGGGCACACATTGCTCTGAATTCTTGCCATGTCATATCAGTATTGACGTGTTCATCATATATGTGTCTCAAGTTTATATCATCTTGCTTGAACAATACTAATAAATTTGCATTATCTCTTATTAACTGTTTTGGTATTTTGCTATATGTCTGGTTTAAATAAAAACAGTCTATGTATTTGTGTCTACCCATTGCAAAAAAATCACGCATACTGTTTTGATTCTCGCAAGATACATCATCGAAAACAATAACTGAGTTACATTTTGCTTCTTCTGGAGTGAACACTTCTTGATTTTCATGAAACTTTGAGAAAGTAACACCAGGAACCCTTTGCAATACCTGTTCTAAGTACTTATATTTCGGTTGATAAAGAGTTTTTGAATAGACATAAACGTTACGATATTCTAAACCATTTTCGTGCAAAAGTAGTCCAATAACCAAATTCGTTTTTCCACAGTTCGATGGACCACATATTATACAGCGAACTGTATTTGGTAATAGTTTTCCATGACGAATGTTTTGTTGCTCAGACGCAAAATTGATATTTTCTAATTGTAATGATACCGGTTGTTTAACGAACTTCATGTTAACAATGCACCTAACGAAATGACTAAAGATCTATAAAAACGGTAATTAATAAAGCCTATTAATGGAACAAAAAATGCAAGGTTGAGTTTGGTTTCATGTTTTAGATTTATAGTTCACTTTGGACCTTAAAACCCCGCGAAGCGAGAGGCCGCAGGCCTCGTGGGTTTTCTGGTCCAGAGTGAACTATAATTACCTACTGACAATAAAGCTACCTACATAATTAAGCTAAACCCGCGCTCGTGAGATACAAGGCTACATAAAAAATATCAAAACAGATTTGATTTTGGAAAAAGTACCTAGCAACTAAAAACGTTTACCTACAAGACTGCGCACAATTTGTTTTAACTTTATTTCCTTGGACTTATCTCTGTGAGACTTCATTTTCGAAAATAAGTTTCTTGAAAAACAAATACCGCAGTCGTCTTTCAACTAATTTAGAAGACACAATGAGGATTGTATGTAGTCCTAAAGATATCGATATACATACACAAGCAATAATTAAAAAGTTGAAAAACATAATTATTAAGTAATTATGTTATTGAACTTTTTTGAAGCCGACTTCGAAAACGAAAACTAATAAAAAACCGTAAAATAACGCCTGAAGTTTAAAGTCGTGCAGTTTTACGTAGGATTTGTTTATAATTCATCTGCCCGACTTCAGACTTCACTGATTTTTTTACGAATTTCTATCACTTTTCTTCGTATTTGAAGTTGGTTTTTAATTTTATTAAATTATTTTTTATTTCATCAGTTATAGCGCAATCTGCTCAAAATTAAAGCCCTTTGATCGAAAGTGAAATATTTACTAGATTTTGTGGACCAATCTGGTTCGGTTCGATCTCCGATGATCACGATCGTGACAATTTGACAAATAAGTCAGTTCTTGACATAAAAGTCGGATTGTCGGCGTTATGAAACAGGGCCCAGGGGCTCTATTTTTGAATCGTTTGTGCCATTTCGAGTGATTTCTTCTTCTGATTTTCGTTCGATATCGGCAATTTTTCCATGTGAATCGCACGATCGCAACGAATGGTCTCAAGCATTCGCCGCAGGAGGCCGACATTAAACAAAAAACAACAGAAATAGAGCTATTTAAGTTGCCCGAAATCGCACGAGCGATTCAAAAATAAGGGTCCAGATCAGGTCAGATCCATTTCGGGCCCATTTCGAAGCTTCCCACCTTGCAATTAAAAAAAATAATCATCTCAATCAGTCGAACCGTCTAAAAGTAATCGCTGAACAACATCCCAAAAAAAAACATACGCGACGAATTGAGAACCTCCTCGTTTTTTTGAAGGCGGTTAAAAATATTATGTATGATTTTGTTTTCAATTTTCCTAAGGCGAAATAAATAACATAATTAACCGAATACGTATAAGTAGGCAAACGCCCCTACTCTGCGGCCCGGTGCTGATACCCACATTGTCCTGTGTGGCCCTTGGCCAGAAAAGTGTGACGACCGCTGGTCTAGAGCATATATTTTTTATGAGATAGGTACATGGATACCTACCTAGAGCCTAGAGCGGTGTTGGTCTAGTGGTAGATACCCCGGCTTTCATTCTGAGAGTCGTGGGTTCGAATCCAGACCGACCGCGCACCAATGTCTTTTTCTTTAAGAAAAAGGTATGTGCGCTAATAACATCGCTCTTACGGTGAAGGAAAAACATCGTGAGGAAACCAACATGTCCTAGGACTCACCACGGTCCGAAGACATGGGATATTCAGTGTTTTCTATGTATCATATGTATGTATTTACAAAAAAAAAAGTATAATATGTATTATATCCGTTGTCTAGTACCCATAGTACAAGCCTAGTGCTTAGTTTGGGGCTAGATTGCGCTGTGTGTAACGTCGTGCAATATTTATTTATTACCTACCCATATTTGCGATAATTCTGTTCATAAAGATTTTTAACCCCCGACGAAAAAGGAAGTGTGTTATATTTTTTCCATCATTTATCAATTTATCACTCTACTGCTGAACTGGGTGAGTTACAAGTAGGTTACAAGTCAATATGAAAAATGGGTTAATATATTTGAAGTAGAAAACAGAGTCTTCATATAACTGACCATAAATATACGAGAATAATATTAAAGTATTTACGACTGTGTGTTGTAGGTGGATTGGAGTTAAGTGATTGGATCGTTCCATTATCTCGTGCTGCTGATATCTCGGCTGTTGTCTAACTTGATTCACGAAGCCATGAATTTGTTGCAGATGTTAGCTTAATTTAATTAAAAAAAATGTTTTGTAGAAAACATAGAAATCGGTTAACCCAATCAGGTTAACACATTTCGATGTTTGTGCAAGGATGTTCCTTTGGAATTAAAACGACGTGACACATACCTACTAAGTAGGCTACTTGTTTCCGCGGGTTCAACCACAGGACGTAACTAGCATTTTCTGAATGAGATACATACCACTATCTGAACGAGCACTCTACTTAGAAGTTCAATGGTTAATTTATGTGCATACATATTTATAGCGAATATAAGTACGTAAAAATATTGTAAGAAGAAACGAGAGAGTTACGAGGTAGACTTATGGCTTCCATTCTGTAGAGAGATAATGCTTGCAGGCAATCACATAAGTGGATCAAATAGCTGTAGTCCATTTGGATAATGAACTAGCGACTCTGAAGCTTCACTGGATTCTTTTATTGTACGATCGTTGATAAATAAATCTAATATCCATTTAAATCAAATAGTTTGTAGAGAGGAGAGTTTTCATCTACAAGATTCAATCAACGTTATGTAAAAAGGTATTCAATACACTAATTTTCTCTATATCTGGAGATAAATAAAGTTATTTTAGTAACACCTACCTACTTACCTAAATTAAACTTTTTTGCTCTTCCTAGAGGGTTACTGCGGTTCTTTCGACACGACAACGATACGATAATTCCAGCCGATACGATGATTCTACTGTCAACCCTACTATCACAGTGTGACAGTAGAATCATCGTATCTACTGTCAACCCTGCTATCACAGTGTGACAGTAGAATCATCGTATCGGCTGGAATTATCGTGTTGTCGTGTCGAAAGAACCGCAGTAACCCTACTGTTTAGTATTTCTTTACTTACCTTACCTTTTAAGTTATTCTATAAAATTCACATTTTGACAAAAAAACATACGATTTTTTAAAATACTGGAATGTCGGTAACACTAAAAAATCAAATCTCCCATAAGTATATAAATTTAATAATCTTATAAGTAATAGAAATTGTTACTTCATACAATACCACGGTTACTACTACGTAGGCATATACTGAGCCTACCAAGTGGTTAGTAGACGATGTGTCCAAAAACATCAAATTACCATAAATACCTATTGGATCAGATTACCGTTTCCCAATCGCGTTTGTTGTCATCTTTACCACATTCTATTTAATCAGTCCATCACCGATTCTTATAGTCCAAGCAGTGGGCTTCTCGCAACTTAGAGACACATCTCCACTTCCCCCCTTCCGTCTGAACATCGTCCCAAATCCGCGTCTTCCATAATTCAATCCATACGGAATCTTTTATGTTGATATTGATGAGGTTCACTAGTATCGAGTAACAGTTTGCAAGGTCGTATACACTTGTATTTATCTTACCCGACTGCCAAGAAAGGGTAAGGTATGTTTTTGTATGGATAAAGTTTAATTTTGCGTAACCTACTTAATTTTTTTTGTAGGAAAACTGATGTTACTGATAATTTATCAATTTTTTTTTGATTTGTTGCTTCATGATTTCTATAAGGTGTAAGACAAGGACCTATAAATATTTTTTCATCTAGAATTTGTTTACTCAACCTAAAATATATTCATTCGAGAATTAGAAGTGGTTTACTAATTCCACAAGGTGGTCAGATTGTAACTCATTCAATTGCAATCGACTACAATTTGCACTCAAATATTTCTCTTGGAAATACCTATCTACTTCATCATTTACAGCCCTCTATTTTAAGATATCTATTGAGAATGGCTACATCGGTATGCACTTTGCTTTGTCCGTTTGTGGTCTCGTGACAATTCCCATTAGGTATACACACCTACACTTACTTATAGAGTCCCTATCTGCTGATGTTATAACAGTGTATTACAATTAGTTCTGTTTGTTTGAGCTAGGTTGGTATATAGGTTGGTAGGTACTAATAATTTCTGTTACCTTATCACGATGATTAACTAAAGAAGCCTTAATTTTTGAATCGCTCGTGTGGTGCCATTTCGGGCATTTAATTAAGATGCTGATTTTTGTTCGATGTCGGACTCCTGCGGCGAGTGATTGAGACCACTCGTTGCGGTCGTAAGATTCAAATAGAAAAATTGCCGATATCGAACGAAATCAGAAGAAATCGAGCTATTTAAACCGATTAGGGGCACAAGCGATTCTAAAATAGAGCTCCTGAACCAGTTATTCGACAACAATCCTTATTCGAAATATTTTCTCACTCCATAGCTGGCTAGCTGTTTAAAAGTTGGGTTGTTGTTTGAATTTTGAATCGTAAAGATTCAATTTCATGGTAGCTTTGACAGATCGAGAGGTTAGCGAAGCATGTTGCGTACTAACCTAGCAGACAGGCTTCCTTGATCCAGTCTATTTTGGCGGGATCCATTACTTTGAGAGTGGCAAGAAGCAATCTCATTGAATGACCGTCTTCCCCCTTGCCCCCTTTGAGATCAGCCCACACCCCATCTGATCCACGCCAATCGGTAAATATGCGTGTTAAATATGTATGCGCTGTAAGATGCTCGTAAGTGTATTAGATTTTGCTTGCTTTTTCATTCTGTCAAGTGGCTACGACGGTATATTAGTCTGTGTGGACATAAAGAGCTCTTACCGATTTGCTTACACATTCAGTTCACGCATGAATTTATTTTCTTATAAGCTTGTCGATATCCTTGGTGGAGTATATTTTATCTCAGAAAAGATGTTCTTGATGGGGAATATAGGGTCTGATAGACAGAAAACTTTTTTTTATCGGAATATAGGACTATTCATTTGCCCTTTTGTTAATGTTCTACTAGCACTAAATACCTAGTTTATTGTTAGAATGCACTACCTAGTTTATTGTTGTACTGTACCTAATACCAGCTGACTACAAAAGTTCAATATCTCGAATGGTACACTGTAGATTCATAAATCTTAAGGTGTTCTCTCCAACAATAGTTCTTTAAGCACTCTATCCTTAAAAGCATCACTTATCTCAACCTATAAGTTGTTGTCTGCATAGGGCTTAAAGTAATAACTTCTATCTGGCAGTAGCGAAAACTTGGAATGCACTTCGGTCGGAGTGACTAGACTTTTCCATTAGGGGCAATTATCAGGCATAACAGAGGATCCTGTGCTTTCACCAGTGAGTGCAGAGGGTAGCCCATCCCGAGCGGGGCGCGCGACCGAACCTGTTAGAGATAACGTCATAAAGTCGCCGAAGCGCAGAGCCGGACTAACGTCTTTGCTGTTGCGATGCCTTCACCTCGAGATAATGGACCAGGGATGTCACACAGACACCAACGATATGGAATATTTATTTTCAAATCAGCTGTTAGGTGCCTATATCAGAGAATATGGCTTGTTTAAAATTTTGTTAAACCATTTGAAAGTTTTAAAAATATAAATGATGTAGGTAAGTAACGGAAAAATAGTTCTACCAAAACACAACGCATAGTCGACGCGGTGGTGGTTTTTAAAAATATTTCATAGGTAAGAACTAATTTTTGAAGGTAAATTAGCTAAGCCGATTCGGATGAAAGTCAGTACGACGTAGCCTAGATAGCTGGAGACCACGAATAACATATATGGTGCTTTATATCCCGATGTTCATATGGAATGGGTAGATAGTAGATACGCACTTATGCGAGTAAAACTGCGGAGCGTAGGACGTAAAGTTATGAAAATATAATATGTGGGTACCCACCTACTTTAGGTACTTGTAGGTAACAGCTTTTTAGATTATTTACCAAGGTAATCATCGGCTCTAAAATAATTTAGTTATAAACTTAAATTACATAGCTGCATAGCTGCTATATCCACTTTATTTTTCAACCAGATTTAGGAGCAACCCTATTTGTTTACTCTAACTCTCAGCGAATTGACAAAATTTAAAACCGCAAAAGGGGAGTAAAATAGATTTAGTTTGCATTAATCCACCCACTATTACGCTGTAATTGTGTGGTTTTTGTTCATCATTTGTTAGTTTTATTTGTTCGCAGCATTTTGATCGAATAGAAGTTTAAATAAGTAAACATGATTTAGTAAGTTTGAGGTGATGATAATTAAGCCAGTGCTGAAGCCTACTACTATTTCTAAAATTCATAAAAATTAAACTTTTTTTCCGGTTCTTATCGCGTTGCTTTTATTATTTTAAGCATTTTATCAATATCATACGTTTCAAGATCTTTACAGATAGATTTCTCAAAAAGAAATTTATAAAGAAAATTCAATTATTAATTAAAAAAGCTAAGCTATATAAGTGACAATACGTGATAAACTCCTGCTTGATAATGAACTAATAGCGTATCAACATATCAAACACCCCGTAGGTACCACGCCGCCCTCGCACTCTCAGCTAATGGAACGGTGATGGTCCGTCACTCTACATTTGACTAGGCGGCTTTCACATCGGCATACTCTGCTCGCCACTTACCTAATGCGTACTACCCTTAGGTACGCAGTAGGTACCTAAACTTACTATTGTTTTTTGGACGTGAGATACAATGGGTAATTTAGTGGTTTACTATGTTTGCCAGTTTTGTCTAAGTACTTATTTTCCTCAGAGTTCCTGAAGTATTTTTATTATTAGACGAGATTATTCGTATGACATTAATAAAATTAATACATTTTTTTAAATATACCTACCTACTTACTTACCTACCAGATGTTAGTTAACAATGTACTTACTTATTATTGTATTATAGAGTAGTAGAAAGAGAAAAACTTCGTAGGTAAGTCCGTAAAAACTCTGAAACGTAAGTGCAAAAAATATATTCCTTGGATAAGGTTACCCTTAGGAACATTTTAAGTTTAGCTGTAGCTTATTGCATTCTAATAAAAGCAAGACAAATTATATAAATAGTGTGTACCTATGTTGTGTAAACTAAGAAAATATAAAAGCAAAAGGATAGTGTAGATAAGATAAGTAAAGAAATCTGTACCATTACTCCGCGTTCCTTTACCTAATGCTTACATCCGATGGAGTCTCAAATAGTAAAAATCTTTTTAGGCTTATGTTCGGTGTTGAGTGGTTCCACAAATGTCGCTAAAAGGCTGGACGTCATTGTTTATCCGGGCAACATTAGGCGAGTAACCGGACACGCGCGCGCTGAGTGCGCTACAAGTATCCGCTTTCAACTCATTACTGTTCGGACGTGTGGCCCAGCCGACCCTCCTCCTCACTCACTCCACGGCCGCGCTCCGTCTTTGTCCTTCAATCCCTACAATCTTCGATCCAATTTCGAATACTCATACATCCGGCTAATGTTCGATTCAGCCTTAGATTAGGTACATGACAACGCCAACTTACATAGACGCTCCGATGCTCTGCCGTACAATTTCATTGGTTTGGGGTAGGTACTTTACTAATAAATAACTAAGTAGTAAGTAATATGGTATTAGGACTATAAGTAATTATAAGTAGGTATTATCTGTATTATGTATCTTATCTTGTTTGAGATACATTATTTATTAGTTTATCTAGCTTACTTATTAATGTTGTAGTTGCTATAGTATTATTTAGGTACCTGTCAACTTTGGTATTCTGCTTCGCATAATAGGCACTTACTACTCTGTGAATTTCAGTATTTAGGTAGGGAGCTCCTACTTACCTTAATAATGATTTTAAGTAGGTAAGTAGATACTTACCTACTTAAAATCATTATTAAGGTAAAATTTGAAAATACTTCCAGACAGATGTCTGGAAGTATTTTCAAACGAAAAAGGTAGGTACGGTTATATCAAACATAGAACTGTGCTTTAGGGTAATTAAACGTAGGTGTAAGTATTTACCTAACTCATTGCATTTGAGAAGACGTAGGCGAAGACGACGTAAGTACTTATTTCTTTTGATAGGTACTAAAAAAGCTTGCCTAGAACTTCATCTCTAAAGTTAATAGATACTAGATACCTATCATTACTATAACCCAATGAAAAACATCAAATAAGTAGTAAAGAAAATTGCTAACATAGCAGTGTCAGATGTAATTGCAAAATAAAGCGACACAAGTATCTTAATCAAGTATCCATTCTACGAAGTTAGGGTTGGCGAGTTGTCTGTTATGGTCGATTCTATACAAAGCTGTTCTGGACCGGAGCTGGAGGGCTGGCCGGGTGTGCAATAACAGTTTCAACAAATTGACTTCTCTGACATTGAACATTAAACGACATACTAAACGGTCCTTTTATGTTCGTAGGTACCTGATTAAATTAGTCAATATTAATAATAATTGTTTGGCTATCGAATGTTTTAAGCCAAATCCACGTAGGTATAGGTATTTATTTATTTATGCACAACAATAAATAGAACATGTAACCTAATCCTGTTACTAAACATATATTTTGAAAATACACAATGAGAACTTTACATTTTGGAACACTGTTTGAAAGCTATAAAAAGAAGATAAGTAGGTACATGGGACTATGAGGCACTGAAAAGTCCTCGAAACGTCAGGTGATTAAAACTCAAATAAACGCGTTGTAATCAAACTTATTTGTATTGAAATGGAGTTCAAATTCATAAATTAAGGTACCTATATGCATCTATACATATAATAAAATCGTAACTTAGCGGTGTCTGTTTTTGGAAGATATAAAAAAAATATAAATTGTATGGGTATCTATTAACGCAGTAGAACCTATTTTTCTGGTTGTCTGTTTGTCTGTTTGTCTGTTTATCTGTTTTTTGAAGATACTAAAAAAAATCAAATTTTATGGGTATCTATTAACGCAAAAGAACCTATTAAAAAAATAAAAAGGTTGTCTGTTTGTCTGTTTGTGTGTGGCTTTGACTACGCTAATCTCAGAAACCGCTCATACGATTTTAACCAAATTCGGTATGCAGATAGCTTTTGACCCCGATTAGGCTTTAGGTTATTTTTTATCCGGATATCAAGTCCGGTTATCCGGAAAAAGTGATTTTTCTAATTTTCTCCTAATTGATTTCAATGTTGTATCAAAGAAGTATGTTGTGAACAATCAACACATAATTTCCGGATATCTGGATATCGAAAAATTAGAACAAAAAAACCGGTTGTCCGGAAATTAAATAAAAAACAGATATTGGACCTATCCGTATGTCCAGAAGGCCTACTGCGTTTCTCCGAATGATAATTTGTGACGTTCGAAATTTAAAATTTGTTTGAAACTGTTGAAGAAACTTTTTGGTCGGACCGACCGATAATTCAAAAATCTATAGGTACTTATACTAAAATTGTAATGAGAGATGTCTGTTTTTGGAAGATACTAAATGAACATTTTTATGAGTAGTATCTATTTTTAACCGACTTAAAAAAAGGAGGAGGTTCTTTTTTTTACTATTAATCATTTATTTCCTCGAATTCCAATTACATTTAAATAAATACAATAAATCACTTAAACTAAACTTATAAATAAAAAACATCTTAGGTTCTTAATTCGACCCGTATATGGTTTGTATGTATGTATGTATGAATGCATGGATTTCCATCAATATAATATTATGAAGTACTAGGTACAACTTGATGGAGCACATGAAACCACTTTCTCATCAGAAAAACTCCTCAGTGATTAAAGTTACGGTTACAATTTTGATGATTTTTATTGGCAGTCAAGAATGCAAAAAGGGTAAAATAAGATAAATAGAATTTTGCAAAATTAATAATATACAGGGTGAACTATTTAAACGGGTCTTCAGGGGGATATCCTAAACTATAAGAGAAAGAGAAAAATACTGAAAGGTGTCGCGTCCCCGATTTTGACAAAAAATAAAATGGCATTAATAGATTTTCGAAAAATTAATTACCCTAGCCAGGAATCGAACCTTGACTTTTTGCAAAATAAATAAACACCCTATATTATTGTACTGATCGATAGCGTTGCTGACAAATGGAAACAAACATAGTGTGGTAAATCAAGACAAATGCCTCATTTTTAATAAAAATATCAATTTTCACAAAAAAAGAAATCTATCAGTTGTGCATCACTGCTTACATCACACATCAAAGCTCATGCTTTGAACTGTGTGCGAAATTTTGAAACCAGAACATGTTCTGAAATGATGATAAAATCTAGCATTTTATCATCATTTCAGACCATGTTCTGCAAATCGAGAACAACGACCTACTCGATTTGCAGTCGTTCAAATCGAGTAGGTCGTTGTAATAGGTACGGGTAGAAAACCCACGAGTACCTACTTGTACAGCATACTTGACTATTTCATATTTTTATTAAAAATTGTCATTTTTCTCGATTTACCACAATATGTTTGTTTCCAGGATTTGATCTTTATCAGCAACACTATCGATCGGTACAATAATATAGGGTGTTTATTTTTTTGCAAAAAGACAAAGTTTAATTCCTGGCCAGGGTAATTAATTTATCAAAAATCTATTAATGCCACGTTAGTTTTTATCAAAATCGGGGACGCAACTCTTTTCAGCATTTTTCGCTATCTCTTATAGTTTAGGATATCCCCCTGAAGGCCCGTTTAAATGGTTCACCCTGTATACGCTGGCGCAAAGTATGTGCACATCGCAAAGTACCTATTTTTCGCTGAATTTGGTCTAAAAATAAAAATAAAGTAATTTTTTTAAGATCGTGATAATTACGTTAAGTAATGAAAATACCCGTCTATTGGGTTTTTTCCCACATAAATACCCGGTTTTTTTCCAAATGGGTTTTTTTCCCACTGCCCATCTCTATTCGGGACAGAGATGAGGCCGTCCGAGGAATTCCCACTGACCTCGGCACTTGCGGAAGGAGGAACGCCGAGGGGGCTTAATTTCTTCTATTTTTGAAGTCAGGTTATTTTTTTTATATTTTCTACTAAGGCTACTTTGTCGTTACCTACCCTACTTACAAGTTACCTACCGCTGCGCAAAATCAACACTTAAACAGACTCTGCCATGATTGTCTTCAGCTCAGCAACAGTCTTTCCTGGTCGTCCATTTAAGCATAGATTTTTGCACAGCGATAAGTAGGTGTTCGAAAAACGCTGACGAAGTCGCGGGCACAGCTAGTCTTTAAATATAATATTTGGCTAGATTAAGGAGACCGCCCAATGAGAAAACTTTAGGTGAAAAATATATAAAAGAGATGTTATTCAAGAATTATAATATTTATAATACTAGGTTACCTAAGTAATGTGTAGAAAAAATATACTTATTCTAGTATTAGGAAGGTACCTTCCTCCCTAGTAAATTAAAACAGTTCATGAAAGCAATTTTACGAGAGAATCATGTTGGTCGTCGTGCGATCGCGCCGAGCTTAGCGACCGCAATAACATAACCGTTTGGACAAATTGTGGCAGCCCGGGCCGGGATTAGCGGCTTTATGGAACAATTCGTATAGAATAACCCCGCTCTAGCTTCCTGATAATTGATATCAATGCCCACAGTCCACCCACCAACGACGAAATTAACAGCTCGGCTTAGTGTTCTTTTATTTTTATATATAACAGTACCACGGTTAAACTTAAATTAAGACTATTGCCTTCGATATTGAAAATTGTCTCTGTTAAGTTCCGAGAATAACAAAAAGTTCGGACACGTTAACTTAATTGAAGATTAAAATGAATGAATATACAGTGGGCGGTTATCGTTCGAAATCAGGTAATTACATTTTAAAACTCGAGATAAGTAACTACACCCAAACAGCGAGCGTAAATTAGTTTTTTAAACAAGCCTTTCTGAATAGTAAACAAAATGAATGGGCCGCCCTAAGCAAAGTTTAATCCGTTTTTATTACGAAGAAAAGAAGTAATTACTCTACCCTTAGCGCTATAGAGGGTTGGCGCTGGAGGTAGAAATTTCCATAGATTTATCATAAGCAAATTAAGTTTATAATTAAAAACAGGACTTTTGTATAGACGTCATTTGAATATGTAAATAATATTTTATTTAAATTGCTTAAAAAGTGAATAGTCAAACATATATGTTTAAATGAGAAAGCTCTTGGTTGGTTTTAAATCTCACTTGAAGTAAAGCTGAAGTTTAGCCGCTACCTACATCATTATTGCTTGGTATGTAAGATAACAAAGGTCGTGTGGGTTAGTTTCGGATCCATAAAGTGGTGTGAGGGGATCGCGCCTCCTTCTCAATTATCTTTCTCTCAGAGCCGTAATTATTCCATTAGCTGAGCAAATAAATGATAAACTTGCTGATTAATCAATTGATAATACTGCTATCGCAAATATAATTATGAACGTTGGTTTTCCTTTATTTACATTAATACAAATCCCTATTTAAAAAAAACCTTCGTTATTATAAAAGTTAATTTATACCTACTTACCTATATACGCATTTTATACCCCCTAATATTTATCCAGAGTACACAGTGACTTAGTTGGACTTTGTTGCCATGAAACTTTGTCTCCGTATTTATATTACCAAGGCAAAGTACGGCAGTTTTATAGAAAGTAGAAGAACGTATTGAACAATATGAGCCCGTATTACATTTTTCAAGCGTCACCGCATTGACGGAGCTTTCAATTAAATTTTCTGAAGACTTCAATAGAATTTAGGGTTGTCTCTGTTGCCCTATGAATGTAAATAAATTATATGTATCGTTATATTATAGACCTCGTTTCTTAGAATAGTTACTAAAGGTTACCATTATTAATAAATTGTACGTAGGCAAGGCAGGTACAGAAGGAATTCAATTTTATGGTAAGTAATCTCGAAAGTTCGTTTGGTCTGATGGAGTCGTATAAGAAATCATGCGGTACGGTCAATATTCTCCCCAGAGTGACGGTTTTATCACTTCATCAAGATACCAGTCAAATCAATTTAGAGTCGGTAAGGCCGGGCGGACTCACCTAAGAGTCCCTAAAAGTCCCGAAGGCGGGCGTCCCTGCCGCCCGTCTCGTTCGCTCGTACCCGTTTATAAACGGTTTTATTGCTTTCGGAGCAACCGAACATTATTAAACTTTTCCAATTTCGATTTATCACGTAGCTGTCGGAATTTAATACCGCCCTACCTTCGGCGGAGGCGATCGCCCGCCGCGTGATTACAATACACGTCGTTAATAATACTAGCCAAGAGCGGTGCGGGCGCAAGAAGTTCACTTCGCTGCCAATTATTGGTGGCGATGGGGTGCGGGGTTCAAATGTGCGCGCGCTTCGGTTCCCTACGAGCCAGCCGCTATGCGCCAGTTGCCAGCCGTACCCAACCGGACACTATGAAATATTACTCAATCACATCTCACACTCCGCTCCGATACACGCTCCCAGCTTTCAAGTAGTGAATTTCATAACAAAATGAAGTCTAATATCAGCCGGGACTAAAATTATGAAGCTAAAACTGTAGGTTATTGAAAACGTGACTTACATTTACATGGGTTACAGCTACGAGATTTCGTATGGAGATATACTGAATGTGTTGCATATAAAATGTTATTACAATTTGCAAGGATTTTAATAAATCCTTGGCGTGTTTGCATAAGGTGAAATGAAAAAAGTAATAATTTTGGCTGATTAGGATTGCAGTGTGGGGTTAAGGCAGCAATACAGAGTGGGATGGAAACCGTAAGGTAGAGCGGGCAAATGCAATCTAGTGGCATTTATAGCGCCAATCAAGCACCGACTCGCAGCTGCCAGCAGGCCCCTTATCTCCCCCGACACACAGAGACATACTGCGGACTCATGCGTGGTCTCTTAATAACAGTTGATATTATTATATTACAATGTAGAAGACTGCGTATAAAAACTTGGAGCATACCAAAAAGCTTGAGCAACCAATCGCCCAGTTATTCAACGTGATTCGATGTGCAAAACGGGACTATTTTTCCTTTGATTTTCCAATCCCACTAATATACCTACCTCTAAAAATCGAAATGTTAAAACCAAAACATATTGTAAGTACTAAGTTCTGCTACACTACTTGGTATATAGATCTGCACTGCGGAAAATATTTCCGTAAAGGTAGGTACGTTACGTGTAAAAATAAGCTTTAATATCCCGAATGCGGCCCTGTGCACGGAGCTCACGTACGACCGCTCGTAAGTTCAATGGAGGTGTTGATTAAAAATATTTCCCATGTGCGGGCGGATAAGGCCCAATTGGGCGGGCAATCAGCCGCCCGCCGACGCTCGCCCGCCGCTAATCATACGAGTTGCTCGCACTTTATTGAACACAGTTTTTTGTATAGGAGTAGTTTGTACAAGATTTTGTTGTAAAAATGTTACCTTTCACAGAAACAATTTGTAGGAAATTGCCCGATACAGTACTGACAAGTTCAATTTCCGTGAAACAATTTTAAGAGCTCCTATTAATCGCAAAAAGAAAAATCATTTAATTTAAAATTCTACGTATCAAGCCTCATTATTCGCAGACTATTAAAGTTTCGCATGAGAATTTTAGAGTTGAAAAAATTGCAAATGAACCGGCTAATGCTAAAAGCGTTCGAATGTTTTCCATTACCGAGAAGGTTCGGCGTTTACAAAGCACGCCCGAGATTTACAAAAACAACCACTTCCATCTTGGGAGTGCGTTTAATTGGTCTTGTGTTTGTCCTGTGCGTTTCAAGTTATGCTTGCACTCTACTAATGGAAGTGTAAAGGTACTAATGGAACTTCTCAATATTACTTAATAAGTTTTTTTATCACACGGGAATATATTTACTGTAACGAAAAAGTTAATTTTTAACATCTATACCTATCAATATCTTTATTTCAGTCTTAGTCACAGTTTAGGTATAGGTACATATTAAAACTACGGAACCCTAAAAATGTTATTTCAAGTTAAAGACATTTTTCGGTTTTAATCGCGTGGTGTTTATTACTTGTAGCATCTTTTAGCATTGTTTCAACGCGCAACGTTTCGAGACCTTTACAGGTCCCTTCATCAGGATCGTCAATCTTGAAGTAATAAACACCACGCGATTAAAACCGAAGAATGTTTCATTTTAATAGAACATCGCGAAAACAGAAGAAAAATCAATGTTATTTCAGTATAAACAATCACCTACTACCTACCTACTCTTTAAATGACGTTTTTATTTTATATTAACTCTGATTATGCCAGCTAAAATGGAAATTAAACGAATCGAATCAAGATCGACACGTTCAATCTAGATATCGTAGTACAAGATGCCATTTGCAGACGGAATGTCACTGTTTCTTTTTGTGCTAAAGATTACATCGGCTTTCAACAGTAGGTACGACTACGACTGTACGAACCAGGATGGGTTTCTTCGATTGATCTAAATTCATTAGCGAACGGTGCTGTTGCATTCCGTGCGCCATAGCTGCATGCGCTTGCGCTCGGATGTCAATCATGCCGAGCTTTTTGCGCGCCACACTGTCTAACCAGAACCAGACGAGAATAATTGACCGCCTTCCAACATGATCCAATTGCTTTAGTGAATAACTTCGCCCTTATTAAGCTTATGTAGGTAGATACTTAAATGTTCTTTTGAAGTTTTTTTGGATATATTTAAATAATTAATATGTTTTTCTATATTGAGTATTTAACCCCGAAAATCGCTCCCTTATTGACAAGCGGCACTGAAGCGCTATTTTTGAATCGCTCTTGCCACTTTGGGGGACTTATATAAAAAACAGCCGTAAAGGCCCCTGGGCGACAAAACGTTAGCTTACCTATCTTGTCATGTTTTTAAGTCACATAAAATCCGAAAGGTGGTAATCATAAAATGATAGTAATAATCAATAACAGTCTTTTGAATACATGAATATTATTTGTGTTTTTAACGACATTGCCAGTCATTCAGCATGCATACAGCATATAATAGGTTTTGTTGGGCCTTATTTTCTTGACGCATTCGTTTCGCATCGGAAATAGAATGATTATTGTCGATCATGTTTAATTAATAAGTTGGTTCGCTGAGCATTTCAGAACGCCCATCCATCGCTCATATCCATCTAATAAGTAACCGTGCAAAACGTTGCTTATCATCTCAGTGATAGTGTTTTTATTACTTCAATTCTATTTGCTCATGGATCAGACCATTGCTGGCAAAGGATCCTGGTCAATGTGCCCGCTGGTTCCCTTTATGTGTGCACTCTCTTACGGAAGTGGTTGAATGATGTTGTATTAACGTAGATACGCTACTCTAGACTCTGGGTGCAATTGCAATAAACGGATCGCAACGTTGTGTTATAAAAATCGCAACGTTGTGTTATAAAATTTTAAGAGTAGGTATAAATCTATACATATTAATTGCAAGTCCTTGACTGACTTAATCACGCTAATATTATAAATGGGAAAGTTTTTTGATTGTTTATTTGTTTGTTTGTTCCCTCCTCACTGTCAAACGGCTCGACCGATTTGGATAAAAATTTGCATAGGGATAGTTTAAGTAATGGAGAGTAACATAGAATACTTTAAATTACGCGGGTAAAACCGCGGTGCCCAGCTAGTAACAATTAAAAAACGAAACATACTTATAGGTTATATATAACTAACTAGCTTCTGTTCGTAGCTTTGTGTGGTCATATTCGGGGACGCTATAACATAGGTATAAACAGGTTTTAGTGTTCGGGGTCCCGTTGTCCGTAGCTTTGTCCGTGTGTCCTACAGGAAACTGAAAACGCCGAACCACTCCTGTGGAAATTTCTAAAAACCCTTTCTTATCGAATTTCAGATTTGTACTATCAGTGGTTTAGAAAATGCGTTGATCCATATGTTTGTGAACTTAGCACAGCATTGTTCAGCACATCAAAAAATAATGTGAGTTCTATTCGCATGCAGTCGAGTTCTATAGTTCCTGATACTTTTTATAAATAGTTCTGGCTCTATTGGCTTAAATTTTTTTTTTAAAAATGATGTGCTAACTTCTCGGTATTTTTCAGCACATCACAAAATTATTTGATTTTTATTTGAATAGAGCTTAGTTCTACAGTTCCTGATACTTTTAAGAAATAGTTCTGGGGTTTTTCGTCAAAAAAAATAAATATAAAAATTCGACAGTCATTTTGTCCAGCAAATCTGAATAGTCGATAAATACTATTGTCGTCGTTCCAAGTGCTGGCAGAGGCTTGAACTCACGCTGTTTTACTAGGTTCGGGATAGTACTTCGACTTACAAATCGATTCCAGTCCGGAACTCACATTTTAACACCAGCACAGCATACCAAATCATCAAAGTAGACGACAAAAAAGGGATTCTGCTAAAATCGAGTATTAAAAAAATACCATTGTTTTCGTTCCTTTGCAGAGGGGCTAGAACTCATGCGATTTAAGCAGATCTTGGACTTTACTTCGACTTACAAATCGATTCCAGTCCGGAACTCACATTTTACTGCCAGCACAGCATACCAAATCATCAAAGTAGACGAAAAAAAAGGGATTCTGCCAAATTCGAGTATTAGAAAAATACCATTGTTTTCTAACAATGGTATTTTTCTAACTAACGAAAATTTATAACGGTATTTTTCGAACTATTTATAAAAAGTATCAGGAACTATAGAACTCGACTGCATGCGAATAGAACTCACATTATTTTTTGATGTGCTGAACAATGCTGTGCTAAGTTCACAAACATTTGATCCATCACTCAGTCAAGACAAAGCATTTTAGACTTTTTTTATTTCTTCAAAGTATACAGGCTTTTTATCCTCTCTTTCTTAATGTAAGTAGGTACAGATGAACTTTATTTTTAACCCAATTTACTGTATGTTTACGCAACAAACCCTATAGCGGGGTTTCCTCACGACGATTTATTCTGTTACCTCGACGTTTCAAACACGTTACAATGGTCTTGGTCGTGAAGTCCAATACTTTTAATATCAGTATTTTGTCGTTATTAAACATAATGCGTATATACGCATTATGTATTTTGTCTGTGGAATTCCATCTATTAATGGGTAGGTAGTTATTAATAGTCAGCTAATACATTAACTTGTAATTAAACACTTACAATTTTACATTACTATAATATACCAACATCATTTTAAACTATAAGAGGAAAAAAAACATTGGGCTTGTCCACATTACGCCAATCACTCCACAGCAATACTTTTAATGGATCTTGTGAGTTTTTGCCTTTATTTATACGTTACGATGTGCGCATAATGGATCAGTAGGCGAACACTTAGTAGATATGCGATTTTCAACATAATGGATGTAGCGTTATGCTTCATTTATTTTCTAGAGCTCCTTTTAAGTAAGTAGGCATGTTGTGTTTTCCATTTATAATGGCTATTCATGCCAATTAATTATCTATTATGAGAATAATAAAAGGCTTTTATATCTAGTCGTTAATTATTTTTAATGGTGCGTACACACACACACCATAACATTTTTGAATAGTTTTCATCAAACGAAAAAATGTTAAAACGTTTTCGAAAAAAAATTAACAAAGCTGAGGTACAGTTGAGACATTTTAGTATAGATTAGGTGCACTGATTGCAAATGACGATTATGCCATCTGATGTATATTTTAATTAATCTTTAACTGAAAAAAAAAAACACATTATGAGTTACTACAAGTAACTCATAATGTGTTTTTTTTTTATTTAACTTATTGTTTATTTAACTTGTTGAGGTATTATTTAACTTATTGTGCCATAAGAGTCACCGCGACGGTGACGTCACTGACGCAAACAAAATGACAACTTTTAAGGCAGAAACGTTTATTAAATAATTGAATTTATTTGTGATATTGAAAATGGATTTCAAAGTGTTATTATAATTATCCATCAGCATGAAAACATACAAATAAAAATCTCCAAAGTTTTTTGTAAGTGTTATACTTCAGAATTTATAGTAAAACATACTTATACTGTGTTTTTTAATTTCAGACTATGATTTGACACATCTTTCTAAAGAAAAAAAATACAAAGAAACAAAACGTCAGTTTATAGTCTGAAATTAAAAGACATACCTACCTACTATACTCAATAGTTTCGCTCTTAATTGAGAAGGTCTTAAAAAAAATGCGTGTTACGCATTCAATAACTCAAGTTTCATTAAATACCGAATTAAAAACTCCGAATAAGTATAACAATATTAAATAGTTATTAATAATAATCTAATTAAAATCAAGATCTAGTCTAGAATTTAGTTTTTTATTATCATCTTCTATCTATAAATTAATTATCTATTCAAAATGTTAAGTAGGTAGTTTCCTAATTTCATTTCCATTAATCAGATGATATTGTCTTTTTATTGATTAAACAATTTGCATTTGAGATAAAGAACGATATTCACCTCGAACTGTTTCTTAAATTACTGAAACAGGTTTAATAAATAAATACCTACAAAAACAATATTGATGTCAAAAATGCATATTAACAGGTCATAAAAGGCAGATTTAAATTTTTAGCTGATGTTGTTTTTTAAAGCTTAATCTTTTTAAGAGGTCTTGCTAGAGATAATATATAATTCGATTGACGTCGAAATAATTTTTATTGCTAACTTTACTACATTTTAAGAGTTGTTTGACATACAAAGAGGCATACGGATCTTATTAAAGGCTTAATAAAGCCTAACGTCGCCGTCGACCGCAAAATAGGAGAAATACCTACATCATCAAAAATCCTCCCATGACAGGATCCATGACAAGATCTTGTCATGGGAGGATTTTTGATGATGTATTTCTCCTTCTATCTATACTAATATTATAAAGAGGTGACGTTGGTAACATGTATGTATGTATGTATATTGGGGGAATCTCCGAAACTACTGGACCGATTTCAAAAATTCTTTCACCATTAGAAAGCTACATTCACCCTGAGTAACATAGGCTACTTTTGATCCCGATATTCCCACGGGATCGGGACTTACGTTGGTGAAACCGCGGGAATCTGCTATTTATAATAATGGACGGGAATCGTGTAAGTCGTGTAGAGTATTATTTTCATTTGTTTTACGGAGTGTGTGAAATAGTTCTATAGTAAAAATGCCTTTAGCAATAAAATATAAGAAATAGTATAATTTTAGTTTAGCTTTAGCTTTTTATACAAATAAGCATTGCTCATATAGTTTGCAGTGGACGGACATAATATAAAAAACTGCTTCTTTTGTGAAGCTAAGCCAAAACTAACTTAGTTCAGTTCGCGAAAGTCTTTCTAAAGCTCAGCCTCTCCTAATCCAGACCTATATTAATTTGCACAGGGAGCACTCAACTGAATGTCTGGCCGATGGTTTGTGCTTAATTAGAATTGAGCGGTGTTGGTCTAGTGGTAGATACCCCGGCTTTCATTCCGAGAGTCGTGGGTTCGAATCCAGGCCGACCGCGCACCAATGTCTTTTTCTTTAAGAAAAAGGTATGTGCGCTAATAACATCGCTCTTACGGTGAAGGAAAAACATCGTAAGGAAACCAACATGTCCTAGGACTCACCACGGTCCGAAGACATGGGATATTCAGTGTTTTCTATGTATCAAATGTATGTATTTACAAAAAAAAAGTATAATATGTAGTATATCCGTTGTCTAGTACCCATAGTACAAGCCTAGTGCTTAGTTTGGGGCTAGATTGCGCTGTGTGTAACGTCGTGCAATTACCTATGCATAAGCTTCTAAACCGATTTTGACGAATCTTCGATATGGGGGATAGCTATTTCCCGAGTAATAAAAATCAGGTAGGTACACCACGTATTCATATGAACATAAAGTGACATTACTGTGTCGCGGTGTGGTGAAGTTATTTGATGTTAAGCGATGCGACATGTCGCGTGTAAAAACAATTAAACTTGCACAATGAAAGCCTGCCATAGTGCTAAGCCAACCCATTGTATGTCTCGCGCCCCGCCATCGCCTCCTGCCGCGCCCGCGCCCGCGCCCGCGCCCGCGCCGCCTGTTTTAATCGAATAAGTCGGACGGGTAATGTTCACTCTGCGGCTGCTAATGCCGTAATATTAACTTCATCTGATATGACATCTGTTTAATTAAAATGACATCTTTAACGATTTATATTATTGACATACCTATTCCGTCTGTAGCAGTGCATGGTACCGGTGTATTACAACCTATTTATACCTATGAGCTATATTGTGACACTATGTGCTGTGCAATGCCATACCATATAAGTAGTATTTATTTAATTAGGAACTCGTAATCATATTTTATTAAAATAAAATAATAATAGTTATATGTCCTTACCTTACAATTTATAGGTGACTATTTTATATTAATAATGGTCATAGTTTTCAAGGTAAAATTGCTAATTAATTTACTAATAATAATAATATTCTAATTTATGACTATGATTGTTAAATATAATTGGCCATATTTAGTTACAGGTTGACAAAATTTATTAAGAGGCAATTAAATTAGCAATTTGTGTTTAAGACTATTTGCTTTGGTATTTGGGCGTTTAATAGCGATTGTGGTCGTTAAATGAGGTAGTATTCCGTAGTATGTGAGAGTGGTGTGTTGATACACCGCGCCATAGGTCGGCCCGAGTGAGTTAATTAACTGGGAGCGTGTAAGGCGACGCTCACGGCCGCTGTAATTGCGCGATTATTCCTCCGCGACGCCTAACTGCTGGATGAAATTTAATTAAAGTTTGTTGTTCAAATAGATTTAATTAAAGTAATGTTGTAGCGAGTAACGCCGAACGCCGACGACGCGCGCCGCCCGCTCCAAGCTCAATCCGCGTGAGTGCTGCGGAACTTTTCTAATTCATTACTTCTGAAAGCGTTCCCGTGATGCCGAGCACTCTTAATAATTTGTATTGTGTAAGTAGTTATAGTAGTTTGAGGTCGTTCTTCGTTCGGGCGCAGAGTTCTCCAACGTCCAACAGTTCTCCTGTAGTCCCGAACCCGCCTAGCGCTAGCGCCTCGAGCACATCTAACAACCAAAACCGGCCCGTCGCGTCGGTCGTCTCTATGACACTCTCCCATCTCCCAACAATCAATTAACCTAATGGACGTTACATTTCATCATTACTTTTAAATTAAATCAGTGTCCATAATCAACTTTAAACGACTTTTTAAATTGAATAGACTAGTGAATTATTCATAAATTGATATTAAACAACTAGTATAGATATCCATTAGCGGGACATTCGTGTCGTTGGAAATTACATTGAAATGGTCTCCCGGATACGAAATGTACCGTTAACAGCGACATTAAGATAAAAGCTGTTCGCCATAACTCTTATTAAATTATTAATAGGGCTGTCAATTAAAACGGTATAGCTTTTTGAAAGAACTGAAAATAGGAAACGTTCAGCAATCTGAAAATAACAATAGTAGTCACGACGATTCGCGGCCGTAAGCGACGAACGATGTTCACGTCAATTACTGCTAATGGAAAACTTAAATTATGATAAAAGCTAAAAAGCTCGCGGTGAAGGCTGCCCATAGCTGCGCCGCTGAGAAGCTAATAACGAGTTCTCTTCTGGACAAACAATCTATAAAAGCTAGAGTAGCTTTATGTTGTGTCAGGTGAGGTTTTAATGGTTGAGTTTTCAATAACAGTAATCGTATAATAGGTAAGAAAAAGTCGTGATACTTATATTTATCGGTAACAGGCAGTAGGTGAGTGGAAAGAGTAGGAGCGGGGCGGCCACAGGCGACAGTGTGGTGACGACCGGCGACCCACAGAGCTCTCAGTCGGGCAGCTTTCAGCCGATTACTCGCGACGCGGACCCTAATTTGATTGCAGCTCGCCATCAATTACCTGTCGCTGGCGACCACCACAGTTTTATTTAATTTACTATCCATTTCTATATGATTTTTTGCTTTACATTTTTATTAAACCTACCTTGTTTTAGTGACTGACCTACCTACGTCAGCGTTTGTTCGGTGTGTTCGGCATTTGCCCATTTTCGAAATTTGGACACCTGTTGTTAAGTGTTGAGGTCTAAGATGAAGCATGCGTTAAACTACTATTCACTCGAGATTTGAAGACCCCCAAATTAACCTCGCAGGACTCGAGGGTTACTGCGGTTCGTTTCGATACGACATAGATACAGTCATACGATGATTCTACTGTCACATTCTGATAGTAGGGTGACAGTAGAACCATCGCTATGACAGTATCGTTGTCGTATCGAAACGAACCGAAGTAACCCTCCTGTTGCCTAATAGGTCGTTAGTCCAAAAATCAACCTTTAGGATTTATTGGGTAGGTAGACTAGGTAGGTAATAATGCGCAGAGTGAATAATGACCCAATTAGGTAGGTATATCATATATAAATATCAGTAATCTATAAAAATAATTAATGTTAAATAATTACTATAAAAAAAATTAATAAAAAATGAAAGTAATTACTTTTAAAAGCCCTGCATGTAATATTCATTGAAATGAAACAATTTCAATATATGAAACGTGATAATGTCACTTCGGTTTTCGAACACGCAAAGCAATCGTTGTATGGTGAACGTGATGTAAATAAAGAGTGGATTGCGTTGCGTTGTCTGCCAGTCAATTTCCTTGATGAACTCACAATTACGGAAATTGGAAGTGCCGTCGCCTCCCGCTACCGCCCCGCCCCCGCCCCGCCCGACGCTCGTCGCGCGAACTGGCCCTCATCCTTTGCTGGTTCTGATTTACCGCCAACCCAAATAACATTTACGGTCTCCGTGACTTCATTTACACAATAATACATATCGTACATACGCTACACTTAAAAACATAATTAAATTTTACAACGCTCTGTCGACTCCATGTCAATTATAAATGCTTATGACAAGGATTCAGTTTCAAAGCTAATGAGAAGCATATGGATAGCACATTGGAGACGTCAAATGTCGTTTTTTAGTGTCGCATACTTATAGTGAACCAGACAGTAGATATCCTTATTGAAATCTTTACTGGCTTCATTGTTCCATTCTCAATTTGGGCGTCCTTGCAAGTTTACGCATCTCTTTCATGAGTAAATTGCTCTGCTCCGTCGGAGGAGTCATAAAGAAAATTGCTATACAGTTGATAAATAATTTATCTGAAAGCCCGCTCCAGTCACCGAAACACGCTCGGGGTAGCACTGCGTCTACTTCCACCTAATATTACTTTCCTTTTGTACAATTTTGCAACAGGGCCGTTCGCACGTTCCTTTGCTTTTATGGGCAATAAGTGGAACGCAATTATATTTATGGAGGAGAAATGGTTAGAAAACTAATTTTGGCCGAGTATCATTTTCATGAAGGTAGTTATATGGAATGTTTTCACAAATTAAGTAACTTCTGTAGTACACATTCTCCCGTCTCGATTCCGTTTCCATTTCCGCATTCCCAAAATCCTTTCTTAGCGGATGCTGACGTCATAATAGGCTGAAATGAATCCTGAGCGCGATGGCTATTGGTTAGATCTTGTTAGTCAGTCAGTCAGGACAAACAATTAATTAGTTAATACAATTCGTTATTAGTAGATATAATATACTCATTTACTCTGAATTATAACTCGTTCCAATGAATGATAAATTGTTAAAGTAGGTTATCTTTACAATAAATAACGCATAATAAACACAAATTAGATATTTAATTTATTAAAAGTGTCGACATTTTAGTAATTTATAAATTTAGTAAAATAACATTAATAACAAATAATGTCGAACGACGTAGGCAGAGCCGAGTTCGAGCCATATAGAGTTGACAAAAGGTTAATAATGAACGTTAAGTGAGTATTCGAATTTCGTTAGAGAATGCCAATTAGTTGCCTAATAAAGTATCAAGTTTTACTAATTAGAGGCAACCGAATGAAATAAATGGTTAATCAAGATTTTTCTGTTGTAATTGGAGTTAGCGTGATGACGTAGCTGCTAATTGGGAAAGTTAGGTATTCAGTTTCTGGAGCAGTGTCGGGTAATTAGAGTGCGCGCCCGCCGCGGCTGCGGCCTTTCATTACTACCACGGTTTTAATTACACGCACGAACAAACGTGCGGTGGTATCGGAGCCCCTAAAACCTTAACAACCCAATAAATACACAGAAAAAATATCACACAAATCCTTTGACTAGCAGTTGTACCTATTTGTCTTATACAAAATGTTATAGGTTATTATTAAGCGAGTTATAGATCGTAGTAATTGGGCCATGTTTTGTTTTTTAGCGTGATTAACAAGAACTTTCAAAATTAACAGATACTTAGAACAAAACATGGTCTAGCTAGTACGATTTTAGAGCTATATTCTAGCTTTGAATTTTTTTTAAAGAGCAATTAGTCACACATTGATTGCTATTCATGTAAGCATTGATTAATTACATAACACACAACAACAAAACAACATTTCTTATAACAATTGCTTTCGTGAATATAATCGGAGTCTAATCAAGGATTGTTAAGGTGCCTTTGAGGGTTAAATTTTCCGGACTAAGTAAAACTTAAAAATAAACTAAAAATAGTTTTGAATGCCAGACCTGATTTAAACCATGATTTACTATGCCTAAATCATAGTTTAAACCAAATCTGGCCTTAAAACTCATTGTATAACAACCATGTCTATATCTACTTGACTCTACCTCTATCTTGGTTTTCATCCAATTGTTTTTTTTCCAAAATATAAATGAAACGTAGTTAAAACATTTGTTTGGACAAGTGTGCATGTCCAAATAATTGTGTTATTTCTTTCAAAGCAATGTCATAGGAGACAAAGATAATAAAAAATGTAAAAGATAATGCATCTAAGGATCTGTCTTAAGAGATTGGCCGCTCATTAAGCCAATTAAGATTAAATTATATTCTTTGTAATATTTGTGTATTTGGTACAATAAGGCGTTTAACAGTTAATCAAACAAATACGAAATTATAATTTTAACTCCGGTGAATAATTTAGCTAATGAATAGAAACCTAGAATACTGCTGTCTTAATCCAAATAACCCTATTAATAAAATGGTTAGATCACATTTTGTTAATTATTTAGGTAATACGTTAGTATGGAAAATTTAACCTCCGGAGGCCTCTTAATCCCATCCTGTAATGTTAGTTGTTTATTCAGGTGTATTAATTAACAGTCCGGTGGATTACAGGGCAGACGAAACGTGTCCTAATTAGTGAGATGTCTGTCTCACTCGCCTTGACGTAGCCCTCCTCATACGAAGCTCTTAACCTACCTACCTACAGTGACTATTGTAGGTGGAAACCACAGAAACAGCGGCGTTTTACTTAGCTATCACGACACTACTTAAAGGTGAGCTCAACCTTTAGAGGATTTATGGCTTCCAAAGAATTGCTTTGTTTCGATCCTATTAACATTTAACTATGAAAATATTTAACAATAGAGATTTCGTTTATAAATGTTTGCTTATAAATTAAAGAAGTCTGCGGGAAATGAGACATTACTTTACCTAGTAAACCAGAGTGAATTAAGTTTGTCGGTATGTTTAGTGAACGTGTAGCGGATGTAGTCGTATCATTAGAGTAACCAGCAATAAACACCAGTCTCCGGCGGTGTATAACATGTCAGTCCGCCGTCGAGCTCGTCGACACACCAGCGAAATCAATTAGGTTCCTTTGCGAACTGCTCCAATAAATACTGCTATCGTTAATTAGAATCAATCGTGGGATTGCGTCCGACTCTATTCTGAAATCAGTTTGTGTGGGCGGACGAGACTACGTTGACAGCAATTGGCTTATTAAGAACCTAACAAAACGCAATAGTGTCTAGTTCGGTAGGATTAATTTATATTGTCGTACAATGTGTACTCGCAAGTGATTGATCTGTTTGTTTTGCGAAACATTTTGGCGTAGACGTTTAATTATTTCGCAACGTTCCCCCAAATGACTCGAGGCTGAAATAAAATAGATTTATCTTTGATTGAAATCATTTCACTTATTCACTTGTGTTCGACTAAACAGATAGGTACCTGTACTTTTGTGCGGATGTACAAAAAGGATCGTTTGATTAACTTCAAACACTCGGAAGAGTGAAATGAAAAATCCACAAACAAAAACGTAAATCATAATTACAATCTTGGTACAACCCTGTCGGTGCAAACATCGATTAATCTTTCGATTTGCATCGATTTGAATACTGATTGGAATTATATAGCGGAGTGCAATCGGGCAGTCACGCCTGAGGCGCATTTACAACGTGCTTACCAAGCCGGCTTTGCATCGCACCGCGACAAGCCAAACTCAGCTTTCCCACTCATATTCCTTGTTTACAAATAAAAAAATAAACTTTACTTTTCATTATTGGATATTGCAATAGAGAGAAAGGTATATATCAACTTAAAATATTATCGTATTTCTCGGGTAAGCATAAATCACTTTCAATATTGTGTGCCTAATTAGGAACTATTTTAATTAAGTCGTAAAAGGGAGTGGCTCACGAGTCGTTTCTGATGAAATTATTGCTTCTGACCGATTTACTTCGACCATAAAAAGTTATCTGATTATTTAAACTAATTTAATCATCAGCGATAATTTATTTATTAATACACTTAATGGATTAGCTTTTAATGAACAACATAGACGAGATAGTAGGTACGTACTTCAAGATATACAGGGAAGTAAACGAGATGCGAAGATGGTCGAGCCAGCGTTATCTGTAATTAGGATCAACTTCCTGCCACCGAGACCCTGGGAAAATACGTCTCTCTCTCCACTACGTTGAATGATAGGATTGGTACTGTTTAATTATGATTCTAATTTATGGACTCCACTTGATTCCCTTACTGAATTAGCTTATGCTTAATTAGTTCGTTTTAAAGTTCTCACTTGCGAATATTTGGTATAGATTCGCAGTCTTTTTCGATTTTTGTACCTTCATGAACCTTTCTTCTCTGTGTCTCTTTCGCTCCTGCTTAGTAAATGTCGCACTTTCACACTCGTATAATTCATCTGTGCGAGAGTTGCAGGGGCTGGATAAGATTGAGTGAGAGGTTGATTTACGGAATTCTTCCTGCAATGCGATCGCCCTATATTCCAATGGTTTTGTTCATATTATCTACAATCTATACATCATGTAAATTAAATTATTATATCGCATTTGATAAAGGTCCCAAGTCTTCAACAGGATGATTTATTCGTACCTAGGGCAGATATGGTGTTATTAAGGAGTTCCCTCAACAGGAGCATTCACATGGTAGTGTAATGTTAAATTACAGATTCAACTTTGAGCATTACATTACAACTGACGAGAATTTGCGTGTAATGTAACATTATAGATTCGACTTTGAACAAGTGAAGCGCATTGATGTTACAAGTTGTATCAAGACATATTATTACACATTGTATCATTACAGAGTGCGCATTATAATTCAAGGTTCTCCTCCTTTACTGATATGTAGGCACTTACTCGTTTTGTATCATTACAAGGTGTGCGCTGTAATAGTCGATTTTCCTCCCTCCCTGATGTAATGTTCGAATCTGTAACGTTACATTACACGTGAATGCTCCGAATCGTAAGGGAGCACCTAACGATCCTTTTTCCTGGTCTAGGGAATCGGTGTTTGGTCATACAAACTATAAAATAAATTATTCTATTGCCAATTGCAGTTAATACCTGCTTGATCTGGAGCAGAAGACATTTATAACTGCAAATGATTTGTAACTAAATCCGCGACAGATGTCCGCCAGCGTCATCATTAAGAGGCAAGCAGTCGATCAGTTGGCCTTAATCCGGTCTTGACCGACAACTTTGTAAATTAAATTGGCTGTTACGGTCCGCGGAATCGTACCTTCTTAAAAAGCTCCATTAAACCTCGCGTCAATTAAGTACCCACACTAATTCCATATAGGTACCTACGTCTCAAGTAAACATAATATAACGTTTTCTAATTAAATGCAGTCTTGTGCATAATTAAATTAATGAGTAACGAATAAAGTATTAGGAATCTCAAGGCTTTCCCATTTCAGGTAGGACCTATAGAGCCTAAGTAGGATTATTATACACTTATACAGGATGTTCCGAGGAGAAGGAATCCTATTAATTCCCTTATTTTTCAGTGAAACAACTTCAACATTTAAAAAAAGTTAGAAATTACAATAATTTTAGATCAAAAGTTGTTCGCCTAGACGTCTAGAACAACCCCCTTTCGACTTAACACCCCCTCCTGGGAACATCCTGTATTATTGTCAAATCTGTTTTTATCCATTAATTTTTTCAGATTGTTTATTTTTATTTATCAACTCACATGTCCGTGTTTTCTTGGAATTCCAAAAAAACATGTAGATTTTTAAACTATTGTATTGGATTTTACTTACATGCCACAAGCAAAATATCGTCGTAAATATACCCGAAAAAAAAACGATCAATAAGTAAGGAGGTAATAATGTAATTCCAAGCATTGACGTAACATTACCGAAATGGCAAGTTATGGTTATGGTTCCAACAATCATGTTATTTTAGCACTTTAAAGACGGTAAATACAGATTACACCGCGTTAAAATTCGGAGTAAAGCCTTGAGCGATAAAAGGTCATTAAATTGCATTCGTACAAGGAGCAAAACTTCATTAAGTAAAACACGAAGCTTGATGAAAATTACTTAATGGTAAGTTGTAAGATTGGCGTCGGGTGGGGGGGACCCCTTCCACGCGAGCTCGAGAGCCAAAACGTGCTCAGTAATAAGACCCAGGCTATTCATTAGTGTTTTGAGAAAAAGTTATTAGTGCCGGCAAGTCATGCAAGGCGGCAGACCTTGCACATGCGTTTGCATTTTGGTGCGCAATTTACTGGGTCAAAAAGAACTGCTACATTTTTTTCTGCCTTTAACAATGTAATAATTTATTTCGTTCGTTATTTGTAGTCACGAATGTACTTACATTGCAAAGTATTGTTGTTAATTTATTATTTTAATTAATGCTCAAACTCGATGAAGTTCTAGAGAATTACGTTCTGAAGCCTGATTATTATTACATCAAGTCCGCAAACATTGTACAAAACAAGTTAGTCATTATTAGAGCTAACACCGAGCTGACCGTTAATTGACAACATGGTTGAACAACGTTAATAAGCGAGAGAAATTGCTGTTCCTGTAATGAGAGTTTTATGACCTGAGCAGGGATGCTGCACGTTGCAGGCAAGAGTCATAGCGCAATTTTCCCCACGTAGTGAGCGCGCAACTAATTAATTAATATTCTCATACCAACCCACTGTAAACACTGATTGCCCACTATTTCAATTCATTAAACAATTGCAATTTAGCTTTACCTACAATTAATTAAGCAACCAAAGAGGAGCTAAATAAATAGGTACAATGAAAACGAATGAAACACACAATGTTTAGAAATAAATTAAAAAATATCTGATAAAAGTAGGTATGGTGCTAATGAATGTATTCGTAAAGCTTTTAATTAGCGCGCTAACAAAAACATACGGCCACACCTGTAGCTCGTCGGAGCCCGAAGCCGGTCGTATGTCATACTTGTAATACCGGTTACAAATATGGTTCTTCTGATGGGAATCGTCACCGTCACCCGATCCTATTATTCGAGTAACGAAGCCGAGGGCATCCCTTGATTATTAAAACGAAGTTGGTACCACCCACGTCGCCACCCGGGTGTTAATTGGGCCCCCGTAGACAATACTAATAAGGCCCGTCCGCGCCTCTATCTGTCTAATTAAACGCGAAACTTGAGAGTAGCACCCTCGGCGACGAGGGCCTGTTTGCCGAGCCTTCTGAATACACTGTAATAATACCGGCTAAGCGTGTTTGAGTGGCTCTTTTTCGGATCTCTGTAAACCCGCGTTTAATTAGCAGTATTATGCGTCTGAGTGTCGACTCCTGGCTTGTTTAATTAAGCTAAGTCAGTAACAACAATCCATACTCGTTTTGCGTGTATTGTTTGCAATCATTATAGATGCTTTATTGAGTTCTCCCCGTTGTATCTTCCTTCTAATTTTGTTTACACTTCACAGTGTTTTGTGAAGAGCCTTGTCTAAAGACGGTATTCATTAGGTATTCAGTGGTTGAGTTAATATTATAGTTTGGGATCTAATTGGAGATGTCTGTTCCTTGTTTACCTATTGAGGATATCGCATTACCGATATACGCCCACTTACGTCTTGTCTTGTCTGGCTCAATTAGGTATGACACCCTACGTCGTATCGTTATTTCGGTTAACAACTAGGTAATTAAAGAGGCTAAAAAAAAGTAGTAGGTACAGAGTAAGATAAAAAATATAACATTATTATAAAATGAATAGATCAATCATTTAAAAATAAGCAATCAACGTGTTTTTCTAACAGTAGGTATTCAAGCGACTAGCTGTCTAAATGGATTTGCTCGTACTGCAATCACTTGATTGTTTGGTTTTCATACAACTACCTACTATTGTTTGATTTTTACCTTAAAAAATGGGAAATTTCAATACGAATTAAGTGCAACTATTGCCTACTCGTTTTTATTACTATAGTAACTACAGTATATAAATGCTTTCATCATTCGAGCGTTGTTCCCGGTTGCATCTCTCTCGAGAGCCCGGGGTCCGCTTTCCTACTTTTACGTCTCCACTTCGCACGATCTTCGGCAGTATATAAATGCTTTGTAGGTACATAATTAGTTAGGAAATTAGGTAGGTACCAACAAACTAGTAACATTCCTAATGCCATCCCTTCGGATTTACGGACCCTAGAGAAATTACACTCACAGTAGTTTCAATTAAAATAATTGTTTGCTTTGCAATCTACGTATTGACTATGAATATGCCTAGCTACTTATTAGGTAAGCAAGTAAATTGCGCAATTTGATTGTCCACATAAGTGCTTCTATAAGTAAGTAAATACCTCCTGAGTATTTATTCAGCACCAGCCACGAAAGAGGCACTCACTTTTGATACGCCACTGACATATCCGATAATGCTACTCCCATTTTCCCGTCGTTATTTGCCGCATCTTTCGTCCCTTTGCGGAAAATGAATCTGATGGATGACCAAATCTTACTTAGATGTATGTAAGTAGGTACTTACGACAAGGTACCTTCGTTTTCATCTTAAGGAAATAATCCTACTATATACTAACCTTGTGATGTAAATATTTATAATAGCATAATAGAGAAAAAGGTAGGTACGGCCTAGGTACTACTACTAACTGAACTAACCTATATACATATTTTTATTTAAATTGTTTCCTACACTTAGATGGTAGATTCCTACACTTTTTGAAAAAATGCTTTGTAAAATCTTACTGTGCTATTCAATTGCACCTGTGGCGCAATTGGATAGTACCTACATCGGTTTTATAAGGTTGCAGGTTCAAGTCATGTCGGGTGCAAATTTTTTTTTAATGGGTCTTACATATTTGCAAAAAAAAAAAACATTTTTTATCATGCAACTAAGTAATAATTAACAATTGTTTCTCCTGCCTTTTCCAATTTAAATTGTGGTCGTGTAATGTCTAGTGTCTACTATCAAATATTTTCCGCCAAAAACATTCAGTCGTAGCCTTATTAACAGCACATTGCAGGTACCAAACAATAATTACTAAAACGAAGCGATGCAATCAAAATTATAATTTACAAAAAAACTGGTGTGTCGAGGGGAGAGGTCTAACTCCCGTCGTTGCATAGCCCTCGAGTGGTTGCCCGCTGCCCTTTTGATTGCGCATTATTCGCGTGTTTATACAGTTAGATCGCTTTCTAGATTGTTGCTATTGTGATAGCGTTTTTTGCAGGCCCGGTTTGAAGGGGGTTTTTAATTAAAAATGCTTGTTTATAGAGACGGAATGGGTCTTCGCTTAAATGTACGCCGAATACCGTAACAATGTACGCCGTTCAATGATTTATTACAGCGGAAAAGTTGATGGAATATCGGAGATTTGAAAATGTAATTGAAAAACTTGCCGGAGCTTGTTTTGTCATTATAAAATTAGGAATTTAAAAGTTGGTTGGGAATTATTGTATCAAAGTTGCTTAATCTAAAAATTGAGAAGCCGCCTATCTCGTCCGGTTCGGCCCACCCACGAAGACGTCCATTCATCTCCCCAGCGCATTTATACATTACTCACGGCTCAAGTATCCGATTATATAACACGCAAAATTTCAATTACAACTTGTAATTAGTTTTTCGAGAGTTTTTCTTTCAGGAAGGGGGAGTGTGGAGGCGCTGGCGATGGTGTGCGAAAGAGACCACAAGTATAGGAGCTCTCTGTTCGACGGTCGGGAAATGCAACGAGCTTTGAGTAATGTTCATGCCACTTATTTGATTATTTTTATGCAATCTGCGCAGAAAAATGGAGGGTTTAGTTACTGCATATGCTGTTTAATTAACTTTACAGAGTCTGAATCGCTTTTAGTTTACATTGCTTAATGCAAAACTTTATATGAATGCAAATTGTAAAACATAAGAATTTGTTTATTGCAACTAAATGTTTTATTTTTATGTCATTGTGTCTGTTACCTATTTTGTTGGTGTGTGCTTGTCCTTATAAACACATTTTCTTTCTTTCTAATTCTTCTTAAACAGTTCTATTATTTAAAGCAACTTTGATGAATGTAGGAACCACAATGCTATAGGTAAGGTATAGCTATGGATAAACAACCACATATCAGTGTACAATACAAGTAGATTGCTCTGAGAGCGACCCTCTGGATTGGCAGCTCAGTCGCTGCCCGCTAATGCACGGAAGCCGGGCCATGCGAATTAATGGCAAAGAATAATGGCGATCCCATTATGGATTGCCGCCAACATACTTTAGCCATGAAAAGAACCGAAAGTTACATTTGCGATACTCTGAATACTGAACGCTCTGACGTCTCTACCCCGCGTCCTCCCCTTAAAACATTGGAATAAGGAAAGAAGTGGAGTATCAACTAATAAATTCATAAAGTTAAATACTAAGCAGTCTACTAAAAGTTTTATAAGAGACTAGATACTTATTGGATCCACTTTACAAATAATTTACTTAACAAATTACTTAGATTGAATTGATTTGGAAAACATAAATTTCAAAAAGATTATTCTTTCAATTAGGTAGGTACTTGAAGGACCATTTAGTCTGATTTCTATAAGTAGAAAATGTTTTTTCAAGTAGGTATGACTACGATAACCCAACCCTAAGCAGTTTTATAAGCAATATAATTATTTTAAAATAGCACTTATAGATCGTCTCTACGAACCCTACTATTCCTTTGTACCGTCTCTCACGTAAAAGTTTTAGAACGGAAAAGTCTTTTAAAACTGCTTTCAAGAAAATTAAGGCATTAATGGTCGCTGTGTTTAAGAGCGATCTTTCGAAGTGCAACGTTGTTGTTGTTAGTGCTGTCACGATGGCGACGACTGGCTGGCTGGGATTCTTTCTCTGACGTCATTTATTTTCATAAAGGACGATGTAATTCTATACAATTATTTATTATACTTAAACATTAGTTATTTATGTGTTAGTATAAATAACAGTTTAATAGGGCAAGCGTGTTTCTGAAATAATATACGTCCCTAAGTTTTGCTAGGTAATATTGGTACTTTAGGTTACTTTACTATACACACCAAACATTTGGAAAGATGGGTTAGAGAATAATGCTAACCAAAAACTAGTTTCTACGTAGTTCACTCCTAAAAAGTCACTAAATTGTTATTTTAATTTTATTTTAAATTCATGTATGTAAGTAAGTATGTATGTAGAAATTTCATGTCAAAAAGTTGTAACCGTTAATAACTTTTTTACCATTTTATAGACGAACATCTTTCAACCTTTCGAGTAAAAGTCAGTGAGACATTTAATACAATCCGCGTCCTTAATTAGGTACCTACCAATATGTCGTAAAAGTTATATTTTGTAGTTACAATTAATATTTATATAATAATATAATTATTAGGCCTATATTTGGCGCAAAATCTTTCTTTGGCCATTCAGAGGGGAAACGCAGCCAGCATAATGGGCACTTTTGGCCGTAATGGACTTAGTCATTTTTTTTTTATATTAAACAATTTGTTACCTGACAATACTTTTACCGCCGCACTCAGAGACGTTTAATGGTTACTTAAACTATACTAAGTAAAGATTGTTTTCTTGAAATCGTTAAATGTCTCTGAGTGCGGCGGTTAATGTATAAACAAAATAAAACAAATATTTAAGGGGGCTCCCGTACGATGAATAGGTAATTATTTAAAGGTATTTTGTAGCCGTAATTTTTATTTTAAATAGGTAATTAATGAACGAATGTTTTATTACGCCTTTAGACTCAACTTTTTATACATATTTACTTAGATACCTAATACCTAAGTGTAAGCAAAGTTACAAGACAGCACCTTATAGTGGAGCTATTCCCGTCTCGGCGTGTTTCCCGTCGCGTCGCATCGTCCCTGAGCTGGGACCAGTGAGTGCCACTAATTGGCAATTTGTTCGATCCTTAGATCCGACGTAATGATGTGAGTTCGTTTATTTAAATGATTCGACGGAAAGTTGCGCCTTGCGCCTTGCTTGCACACTGTGGTCACGTCACTTTGTATAAATCAAGGGTAATCGCCCATTCACGTGGAACGTTCCAATTTAACTTATTAAAATAATTGCTGGTATTATTTCATAATAAAATAATTGAGGGAATTGTTTTATAATTATTATGATCGCAATGTCTTGAGGATTTAAAGTCTTAACCGTTGATTGACTTGCAAAAATACTGCTACGTCGGAAAAATAAAGTGAAAACTTGAGTAGGTACATATTTAATAATTACCAAATTAAATTATATAATACCTACCTATATTAAGCAAAGGACACGTTCTTACGAATTTGAACTTTAAATTGTAGGTACTTAAACGTAATTTGACTTCTTTAGTTACCTATTTTTATTATAAGTTGTGTACCGATCGATTTAACAGACAAGTTTACCAAAAAGAGTTAATTTAATTACTGGAAATTTACAACCACCTTCACAACTTGTTATCGAAAAAGAACAGATTTATTACGTTTATATGTTTCCTTACAATGAGAAATAATGAATTACATAAATAGGCATCCACTTAATTAACATTAAACATTCAGTAATGAAAGTTCATTGAATGAACTCCAGAATAATCCATTGGTTGGCTTAATGACCGTCTGTGGAGCGGCGTTTTCGTTAATTAAACGCAAACAAAGACGGCTGCCTTCACTTCGTTATGATCAAACACATTAGCGCAGATTCTCTGGCACTTAAAGCGACTTCCTCGGCGCCCGGTGCCGATGCTCCCCAGAAAATTATTTGGCGACCATTACAAATACTTATAAGCAAAACTATACGTTGCATAACTATGTATGAGTAAACAAAATACAATTAGTGAGTATGTCCGAGGTATAGGTATCCATAAGGAGGAAAGATTTGTATTTTTGTGTGTGTGTGTGTTTGTCTATATGTTTGTTGTGAATAAACTCAAAAATTACTGGACCGATTTCAAAAATTCTTTCACCATTAGAAAGCTACATTCACCCTGAGTAACATAGGCTACTGATCCCGATATTTCCAAGGGATCGGGACTTACGCGGGTGAAACCGCGGGACGCAGCTAGACGTTATTAATTTTTAATCGCACATTGATACCCACCTATCTTTTTATATGAGAATAGAGTTTCTTAGTTTCTTCCCGTTATTAAAAGAAGTCGTCGTAGGTTGATAACTAATTTGTATGGAAACCACCTTTCATAAAGTTAAGGTGGTCGCGTCGGAGCAGAGTGCAGCACACCGTAAAACTCGATTACGATGGTCATTAGTCTTCAGTGCGCGGACTAATTAATACATGTTTGTGAACTTAGCACAGCATTGTTCAGCACATCAAAAAATAATGTGAGTTCTATTAGCATGCAGTCGAGTTCTATAGTTCCTGATACTTTTTATAAATAGTTCTGGCTCTATTGGCTTAAATTTTTTTTTTTTAAATGATGTGCTAACTTCTCGGTATTTTTCAGCACATCACAAAATTATTTGATTTTTATTTGAATAGAGCTTAGTTCTACAGTTCCTGATACTTTTTAGAAATAGTTCTGGGGTTTTTCGTCAAAAAAATCAAATATAAAAATTCGACAGTCATTTTGTCCAGCAAATCTGAATAGTCGATAAATACTATTGTCGTCGTTCCATGTGCTGGCAGAGGCTTGAACTCACGCTGTTTTACTAAATTCGGGATAGCACTTCGACTTACAAATCGATTCCAGTCCGGAACTCACATTTTAACGCCAGCACAGCATACCAAATCATCAAAGTAGACAAAAAAAAAGTCATTCTGCCAAATTCGAGTATTGACAAATTGCCATTGTTTTCGTTCCAAAATTGCAAAGAGGCTAGAACTCATGCGATTTAAACAGATCTTGGACTTTACTTCGACTTACATATCGATTCCAGTCCGGAACTCACATTTAACTGCCAGCACAGCATACCAAATCATCAAAGTAGACGAAAAAAAAGGGATTCTGCCAAATACAAGTATTGACAAAATGCCATTGTTTTAGTTCCAAAATTGCAGAGGGGCTAGAACTCATGCGATTTAAGCAGATCTTGGATTTGACTTCGACTTACAAATCGATTCCAGTCCGGAACTCACATTTTACAGCCAGCACAGCATACCAAATCATCAAAGTAGACGAAAAAATAGGGATTCTGCCAAATTCGAGTATTGAAAAAATGCTATTGTTTTCGTTCCAAAATTGCAGAGGGGCTAGAACTCATGCGATTTAAGCAGATCTTGGACTTTACTTCGACTTACATATCGATTCCAGTCCGGAACTCACATTTTACTGCCAGCACAGCATACCAAATCATCAAAGTAGACGAAAAAAAAAGGGATTCGGCCAAATTCAAATATTGAAAAAATGCTATTGTTTTCGTTCCAAAATTGCAGAGGGGCTAGAACTCATGCGATTTAAACGAATCTTGGACTTTACTTCGACTTACAAATCGATTCCAGTCCGGAACTCACATTTTACTGCCAGCACAGCATACCAAATCATCAAAGTAGACGAAAAAAAAAAGGGATTCTGCCAAATTCGAGTATTGAAAAAACGCCATTGTTTTCGTTCCAAAATTACAGAGGGGCTAGAACTCATGCGATTTAAACGAATTTTGGACTTTACTTCGACTTACAAATCGATTCCAGTCCGGAACTCACATTTTACTGCCAGCACAGCATACCAAATCATCAAAGTAGACGAAAAAAAAGGGATTCTGCCAAATTCGAGTATTGAAAAAACGCCATTGTTTTCGTTCCAAAATTACAGAGGGGCTAGAACTCATGCGATTTAAGCAGATCTTGGACTTTACTTCGACTTACAAATCGATTCCAGTCCGGAACTCACATTTTACTGCCAGCACAGCATACCAAATCATCAAAGTAGACGAAAAAAAAAGGGATTCTGCCAAATTCGAGTATTGAAAAAACGCCATTGTTTTCGTTCCAAAATTACAGAGGGGCTAGAACTCATGCGATTTAAACGAATTTTGGACTTTACTTCGACTTACAAATCGATTCCAGTCCGGAACTCACATTTTACTGCCAGCACAGCATACCAAATCATCAAAGTAGACGAAAAAAAAAGGGATTCTGCCAAATTCGAGTATTGAAAAAACGCCATTGTTTTCGTTCCAAAATTGCAGAGGGGCTAGAACTCATGCGATTTAAACGAATTTTGGACTTTACTTCGACTTACAAATCGATTCCAGTCCGGAACTCACATTTTACTGCCAGCACAGCATACCAAATCATCAAAGTAGACGAAAAAAAAAGGGATTCTGCCAAATTCGAGTATTGAAAAAACGCCATTGTTTTCGTTCCAAAATTGCAGAGGGGCTAGAACTCATGCGATTTAAACGAATTTTGGACTTTACTTCGACTTACAAATCGATTCCAGTCCGGAACTCACATTTTACTGCCAGCACAGCATACCAAATCATCAAAGTAGACGAAAAAAAAAAGGGATTCTGCCAAATTCGAGTATTGAAAAAACGCCATTGTTTTCGTTCCAAAATTACAGAGGGGCTAGAACTCATGCGATTTAAACGAATTTTGGACTTTACTTCGACTTACAAATCGATTCCAGTCCGGAACTCACATTTTACTGCCAGCACAGCATACCAAATCATCAAAGTAGACGAAAAAAAAGGGATTCTGCCAAATTCGAGTATTGAAAAAACGCCATTGTTTTCGTTCCAAAATTACAGAGGGGCTAGAACTCATGCGATTTAAACGAATTTTGGACTTTACTTCGACTTACAAATCGATTCCAGTCCGGAACTCACATTTTACTGCCAGCACAGCATACCAAATCATCAAAGTAGACGAAAAAAAAGGGATTCTGCCAAATTCGAGTATTGAAAAAACGCCATTGTTTTCGTTCCAAAATTGCAGAGGGGCTAGAACTCATGCGATTTAAACGAATTTTGGACTTTACTTCGACTTACAAATCGATTCCAGTCCGGAACTCACATTTTACTGCCAGCACAGCATACCAAATCATCAAAGTAGACGAAAAAAAAAGGGATTCTGCCAAATTCGAGTATTGAAAAAACGCCATTGTTTTCGTTCCAAAATTGCAGAGGGGCTAGAACTCATGCGATTTAAACGAATTTTGGACTTTACTTCGACTTACAAATCGATTCCAGTCCGGAACTCACATTTTACTGCCAGCACAGCATACCCAATCATCAAAGTAGACGAAAAAAAAAAGGGATTCTGCCAAATTCGAGTATTGAAAAAACGCCATTGTTTTCGTTCCAAAATTACAGAGGGGCTAGAACTCATGCGATTTAAACGAATTTTGGACTTTACTTCGACTTACAAATCGATTCCAGTCCGGAACTCACATTTTACTGCCAGCACAGCATACCAAATCATCAAAGTAGACGAAAAAAAAAAGGGATTCTGCCAAATTCGAGTATTGAAAAAACGCCATTGTTTTCGTTCCAAAATTACAGAGGGGCTAGAACTCATGCGATTTAAGCAGATCTTGGACTTTACTTCGACTTACAAATCGATTCCAGTCCGGAACTCACATTTTACTGCCAGCACAGCATACCAAATCATCAAAGTAGACGAAAAAAAAGGGATTCTGCCAAATTCGAGTATTGAAAAAACGCCATTGTTTTCGTTCCAAAATTGCAGAGGGGCTAGAACTCATGCGATTTAAGCAGATCTTGGACTTTACTTCGACTTACAAATCGATTCCAGTCCGGAACTCACATTTTACTGCCAGCACAGCATACCAAATCATCAAAGTAGACGAAAAAAAAAGGGATTCTGCCAAATTCGAGTATTGAAAAAACGCCATTGTTTTCGTTCCAAAATTACAGAGGGGCTAGAACTCATGCGATTTAAACGAATTTTGGACTTTACTTCGACTTACAAATCGATTCCAGTCCGGAACTCACATTTTACTGCCAGCACAGCATACCAAATCATCAAAGTAGACGAAAAAAAAAAAGGGATTCTGCCAAATTCGAGTATTGAAAAAATGCTATTGTTTTCGTTCCAAAATTGCAGAGGGGCTAGAACTCATGCGATTTAAACGAATTTTGGACTTTACTTCGACTTACAAATCGATTCCAGTCCGGAACTCACATTTTACTGCCAGCACAGCATACCAAATCATCAAAGTAGACGAAAAAAAAAGGGATTCTGCCAAATTCAAATATTGAAAAAATGCTATTGTTTTCGTTCCAAAATTACAGAGGGGCTAGAACTCATGCGATTTAAACGAATTTTGGACTTTACTTCGACTTACAAATCGATTCCAGTCCGGAACTCACATTTTACTGCCAGCACAGCATACCAAATCATCAAAGTAGACGAAAAAAAAGGGATTCTGCCAAATTCGAGTATTGACAAAACGCCATTGTTTTCGTTCCAAAATTACAGAGGGGCTAGAACTCATGCGATTTAAACGAATTTTGGACTTTACTTCGACTTACAAATCGATTCCAGTCCGGAACTCACATTTTACTGCCAGCACAGCATACCAAATCATCAAAGTAGACGAAAAAAAAAAGGGATTCTGCCAAATTCGAGTATTGAAAAAACGCCATTGTTTTCGTTCCAAAATTACAGAGGGGCTAGAACTCATGCGATTTAAACGAATTTTGGACTTTACTTCGACTTACAAATCGATTCCAGTCCGGAACTCACATTTTACTGCCAGCACAGCATACCAAATCATCAAAGTAGACGAAAAAAAAAGGGATTCTGCCAAATTCGAGTATTGAAAAAACGCCATTGTTTTCGTTCCAAAATTGCAGAGGGGCTAGAACTCATGCGATTTAAACGAATTTTGGACTTTACTTCGACTTACAAATCGATTCCAGTCCGGAACTCACATTTTACTGCCAGCACAGCATACCCAATCATCAAAGTAGACGAAAAAAAAAAGGGATTCTGCCAAATTCGAGTATTGAAAAAACGCCATTGTTTTCGTTCCAAAATTACAGAGGGGCTAGAACTCATGCGATTTAAACGAATTTTGGACTTTACTTCGACTTACAAATCGATTCCAGTCCGGAACTCACATTTTACTGCCAGCACAGCATACCAAATCATCAAAGTAGACGAAAAAAAAAGGGATTCTGCCAAATTCAAATATTGAAAAAATGCTATTGTTTTCGTTCCAAAATTGCAGAGGGGCTAGAACTCATGCGATTTAAACGAATTTTGGACTTTACTTCGACTTACAAATCGATTCCAGTCCGGAACTCACATTTTACTGCCAGCACAGCATACCAAATCATCAAAGTAGACGAAAAAAAAAGGGATTCTGCCAAATTCAAATATTGAAAAAATGCTATTGTTTTCGTTCCAAAATTACAGAGGGGCTAGAACTCATGCGATTTAAACGAATTTTGGACTTTACTTCGACTTACAAATCGATTCCAGTCCGGAACTCACATTTTACTGCCAGCACAGCATACCAAATCATCAAAGTAGACGAAAAAAAAAAGGGATTCTGCCAAATTCGAGTATTGAAAAAACGCCATTGTTTTCGTTCCAAAATTGCAGAGGGGCTAGAACTCATGCGATTTAAACGAATTTTGGACTTTACTTCGACTTACAAATCGATTCCAGTCCGGAACTCACATTTTACTGCCAGCACAGCATACCAAATCATCAAAGTAGACGAAAAAAAAGGGATTCTGCCAAATTCAAATATTGAAAAAATGCTATTGTTTTCGTTCCAAAATTACAGAGGGGCTAGAACTCATGCGATTTAAACGAATTTTGGACTTTACTTCGACTTACAAATCGATTCCAGTCCGGAACTCACATTTTACTGCCAGCACAGCATACCAAATCATCAAAGTAGACGAAAAAAAAGGGATTCTGCCAAATTCGAGTATTGAAAAAACGCCATTGTTTTCGTTCCAAAATTACAGAGGGGCTAGAACTCATGCGATTTAAACGAATTTTGGACTTTACTTCGACTTACAAATCGATTCCAGTCCGGAACTCACATTTTACTGCCAGCACAGCATACCAAATCATCAAAGTAGACGAAAAAAAAGGGATTCTGCCAAATTCGAGTATTGAAAAAACGCCATTGTTTTCGTTCCAAAATTGCAGAGGGGCTAGAACTCATGCGATTTAAACGAATTTTGGACTTTACTTCGACTTACAAATCGATTCCAGTCCGGAACTCACATTTTACTGCCAGCACAGCATACCAAATCATCAAAGTAGACGAAAAAAAAAGGGATTCTGCCAAATTCGAGTATTGAAAAAACGCCATTGTTTTCGTTCCAAAATTGCAGAGGGGCTAGAACTCATGCGATTTAAACGAATTTTGGACTTTACTTCGACTTACAAATCGATTCCAGTCCGGAACTCACATTTTACTGCCAGCACAGCATACCCAATCATCAAAGTAGACGAAAAAAAAAAGGGATTCTGCCAAATTCGAGTATTGAAAAAACGCCATTGTTTTCGTTCCAAAATTACAGAGGGGCTAGAACTCATGCGATTTAAACGAATTTTGGACTTTACTTCGACTTACAAATCGATTCCAGTCCGGAACTCACATTTTACTGCCAGCACAGCATACCAAATCATCAAAGTAGACGAAAAAAAAAGGGATTCTGCCAAATTCGAGTATTGAAAAAATGCTATTGTTTTCGTTCCAAAATTGCAGAGGGGCTAGAACTCATGCGATTTAAACGAATTTTGGACTTTACTTCGACTTACAAATCGATTCCAGTCCGGAACTCACATTTTACTGCCAGCACAGCATACCAAATCATCAAAGTAGACGAAAAAAAAAAGGGATTCTGCCAAATTCAAATATTGAAAAAATGCTATTGTTTTCGTTCCAAAATTGCAGAGGGGCTAGAACTCATGCGATTTAAACGAATTTTGGACTTTACTTCGACTTACAAATCGATTCCAGTCCGGAACTCACATTTTACTGCCAGCACAGCATACCAAATCATCAAAGTAGACGAAAAAAAAAGGGATTCTGCCAAATTCAAATATTGAAAAAATGCTATTGTTTTCGTTCCAAAATTGCAGAGGGGCTAGAACTCATGCGATTTAAACGAATTTTGGACTTTACTTCGACTTACAAATCGATTCCAGTCCGGAACTCACATTTTACTGCCAGCACAGCATACCAAATCATCAAAGTAGACGAAAAAAAAAAGGGATTCTGCCAAATTCGAGTATTGAAAAAACGCCATTGTTTTCGTTCCAAAATTACAGAGGGGCTAGAACTCATGCGATTTAAACGAATTTTGGACTTTACTTCGACTTACAAATCGATTCCAGTCCGGAACTCACATTTTACTGCCAGCACAGCATACCAAATCATCAAAGTAGACGAAAAAAAAAGGGATTCTGCCAAATTCAAATATTGAAAAAATGCTATTGTTTTCGTTCCAAAATTGCAGAGGGGCTAGAACTCATGCGATTTAAACGAATTTTGGACTTTACTTCGACTTACAAATCGATTCCAGTCCGGAACTCACATTTTACTGCCAGCACAGCATACCAAATCATCAAAGTAGACGAAAAAAAAGGGATTCTGCCAAATTCAAATATTGAAAAAATGCTATTGTTTTCGTTCCAAAATTACAGAGGGGCTAGAACTCATGCGATTTAAACGAATTTTGGACTTTACTTCGACTTACAAATCGATTCCAGTCCGGAACTCACATTTTACTGCCAGCACAGCATACCAAATCATCAAAGTAGACGAAAAAAAAGGGATTCTGCCAAATTCGAGTATTGAAAAAACGCCATTGTTTTCGTTCCAAAATTACAGAGGGGCTAGAACTCATGCGATTTAAACGAATTTTGGACTTTACTTCGACTTACAAATCGATTCCAGTCCGGAACTCACATTTTACTGCCAGCACAGCATACCAAATCATCAAAGTAGACGAAAAAAAAGGGATTCTGCCAAATTCGAGTATTGAAAAAATGCTATTGTTTTCGTTCCAAAATTGCAGAGGGGCTAGAACTCATGCGATTTAAACGAATTTTGGACTTTACTTCGACTTACAAATCGATTCCAGTCCGGAACTCACATTTTACTGCCAGCACAGCATACCAAATCATCAAAGTAGACGAAAAAAAAAGGGATTCTGCCAAATTCAAATATTGAAAAAATGCTATTGTTTTCGTTCCAAAATTACAGAGGGGCTAGAACTCATGCGATTTAAACGAATTTTGGACTTTACTTCGACTTACAAATCGATTCCAGTCCGGAACTCACATTTTACTGCCAG
>CAUEGO010000308.1:0-18708 GCA_958496205.1 Idaea biselata
AGTTGGGGTTTCGCCCTACATGCCACAGAGGCCGGATACGAGGCATGCCTTTTAAGTTCTGTCGTTTGAAGAAGAAAAAAACTATATAACCTTATAGTACCTTTTATTGTTTTTCAAAGTATTCACCACGAAGTTTAATACACTTTTCCATTCGCTCGAACCAGTTATTATAACATTTATTCCACTCCAAAGTGGGGGTGTTCAAAATGGCTGACTTGAAAGCGTCGACCGCTTCTTCACTGCACTGGAACCTTTGACCACGAAGAGTTTTCTTAATTTTAGGAAATGTAAAGAAATCGTTAGGGCTTAGGTCAGGACTGTATGGAGGATGGTCAAGAATTTCTACATTTTCCTGCTTCAAATACTCAATCGTTTGACGAGCGGTGTGTGAGCTTGCGTTGTCATGGTGCAGGATGATGCGTCGCTTTGGGCTAGATTTCCGAAGTTCGGCGATGACTTGTGGTAAACACCAAGCGCCTCATGCAATATCTTTTGAATGGTTGTCCCTGAGATGCCTTAAAATGCCTCTATCTCTTGATATGTCACATGACGATCTTCGACGATTAGTTGTCTCACAGCAACGATGTTATCTTCAGTGAAGGCGGATTTTGGACGTCCTTCACGAGATTTGTCACTAAGTGTGGTATGTCCACGATCAAATTCCAAATACCAGCGCTCGATGGTCCGCAGACATGGGACTTCATCATGGAATACAGATGTTAACTCTTCGGGGTAGCCTGATCTCCTCGGGGTAGCCTGATTTCCTCGGGGTAGCCTGATTTCCTCGGGGTAGCCTGATTTCCTCGGGGTAGCCTGATTTCCTCGGGGTAGCCTGATTCCCTACATCCTCGGGGTAGCCTGATTCCCTACAGGACGCGTCCCCAGGTGGCGGATAGGGGGGTGCTCGATGGAGGGTCGACCCTCCATAGGGTAGGAGGGAAATAAAATACCTCCCGCGGACCACAAGGCCGGAGAAGGACACTCCGTTACTAAACCCCTGCCCCGGGCTTCTCCGACATATTTGAAGCAGAGGCCGTGGGCAGTGCTGCGTGTCTAAGCTGGGGTAAGCAGAAGAGTTGGCGGCGGAAGAACCCCTAGCGGGTCAACGGCGGCACTCACGCCTCGTAGAAGGCGACAGCCACAACACCAGATGTCACTAGACTGGCAGGGGAGCCAACCCCGAAATGAAAACAAACAAGAGCGGTACTTATGTAATGTACTCCGTACGGCCGTCACTCTCAGGTTGTTGCTCCCGGTATGAGCAACATTGTCAGAAAATATGGAAGCGAGATTTAAAAACAAACTACCCCAGGAGGGTACCAGCGACGCTGGAGAATCCCTCCCTGAGCATAGCTCAGGCAGCTCCTCGTATTCTGGGGGGAGCAAAATTTCGCGCACTACGAACGACTCACGTACACAACCGAATGTCGCACAGCCAAAATTAGTGCAACAAGCATTTCATCCTAGCATGTTCACACGCACCAAAGACATACAAGGCAAAACTCCACACGACAACACCACTGGGATAAAAGACGTTCAAACAAATGACGAAAAGGGCGACACAAACGAAGAAAAAGACGACGACGAGACAGAAGGTAAATGGACGAAGATAGCTGGGAAAAAACGTCTGAGAAACAGTCCAGCATCCACCCATGGCCAAAAACAATCAAAGATGAACAAATACTTAGCTAACCACCCTGTTTCAACATCTAACTCATTCTCAGCGTTAGGAGAAGACAATGATTCCGCCTCAGATAATAATGATCCTTCCTCAGATGTCAATAAAGTGGGAAGACTACCCAAACCGCCACCAATCTTTGTCGACAAAGTGGCAAACATAAAACCCTTAATGGAATTATTAAATTCTGCGGCTGAACACAACTATGAGTTAAAAATTATTAAAAATGAACAAGTAAAGATACAACCGAAGACCCCTGAAGCCTACAAAGATATTGTTAAGGAGCTCGAGTCAAAACAAGCTGAATTCTTCACATACAAACCCAAACAAGAACGATCATTTAAAGTTGTGTTAAAGAACTTACATCACTCCACTGATATTGAAGAAATTAAAAATGCTCTCAGTGGCCTCAACCACCACGTTACAAATATCTGGAACATCAAACAAAGAACTTCTAAACAACCACTACCCATGTTCATAATCGAAATAGAACAGAAAAATAATAATAAAGACATCTATGAAATCAAAATTCTCCTGAACTGCCGTGTCACATTTGAACCTCCTCGGCCTAAAAGAACTATTCCGCAATGCGCAAACTGTCAACAGTATGGGCACACCAAAGCCTACTGCCATCGACAACCCAAGTGCATCAAGTGTGCTGGGAACCACATCTCTGCAGAATGTCCACGAAAAGGCAGATCAGACAATGTGAAATGCGTTCTTTGTGATGGAAATCACCCAGCAAACTATAAAGGATGTACAGTCTTTAAAGAACTCCAACAACTTAAGTTCCCACCCATAAGAAAAAGAGAGCAATCACCACTTAGAACACAACGAAATCACAAGTCTTATAGAGATGCAGCCAGACAAACCAACAACCAAGAAGAAAAGTCTGTACAGGCACCAACCCCACAAATACAAACTCCTACTGACAATGCAAATATAATGCAACAATTTATGGACATGTTTAAAGAAATAATGAATCAAATGACTAATATAACCAATCTACTTGTAACCCTCATGTCCAACATGCAGCAAAATTCGACCCATTAAAGATATGCATATGGAATGCCAATGGGCTATCAAACCATCCATTAGAAGTGGATTTATTTCTTAAAAATAATGACATAGATATCCTACTAATATCTGAAACCCATTTCACCAGCAAAAGCTTTTTCCAAATTTCCAAATATAAGCTATATCGCACAGATCACCCCGATGGAACTGCTCATGCTGGTTCAGCTGTGTTGATAAAACAAAAACTCAAACATTATGAGACAAACTCTTATGTCACGGAGCACATTCAAGCCACAAATATTGTTATTGAAGACAAAACTGGGCCAATAACAATTTCTGCACTTTATACTCCACCCAAGCACAACGTAAAATGTGATGCATATACAAGCTTTTTTGCTTCTCTCGGCTCGAGATTCTTTGTAGGAGGTGATTTCAATGCCAAGCACACCGACTGGGGTGCTCGCATCACAAACACCAGGGGCAGAGAATTGTTGAAAGCTGTGCAAAAAATGCAACTCATAGTTGTATCAACTGGAGAGCCAACCTATTGGCCGACTAGCCTCAAAAAAAGACCAGATTTGGTGGATTTCTGCGTCATCAAAGGTATCCCAAAAACTAGCACAAGTTGCAGATCCAGCTCTGACTTGTCATCTGATCACACACCGGTTCTAGTGGCCATAGATAGTAAAATTTTCGACAAGGAGATCCCTTGTAAACTCCATACTCAAAAAACTGACTGGAAACTCTTCCAAGAACTTGTGGACACAAATCTCGATATCCAGATACCATTAAAGACTGAAACGGACATCTTACTAGCAGTCGAGAAATTTACCACAGTGGTCCAGGATGCAGCGTGGAATGCTACCCCACGTTCTCTTGATGTGACTATTAGAACAGGCTCCAAACGAATTAACGATTTGGTCCAACAAAAGAGGAAAGCCAGGAAAAAATGGCAACAAACCAAACACCCAAGAGACAAAACGAAATTAAACCAACTGACTGCAAACCTCAAAAAAGTGCTTACCGCAGACAAAAATAACAATGTCAGCCTGTATTTGCAGAACTTGGGAGCAACAGCTGTATCTAATTACTCGCTCTGGAAAGCAACAAAGAAGCTAAAAAGACCTATAGCTCATCAACACCCCCTACGCAGAGATGACAACTCCTGGGCCAAAAGTGACACGTAGAAAGCTGAGGAGTTTGCTAAACACCTAGAGGTTGTGTTTACACCAAACCCTGACACAGGCTCTTCGAAAAGCACTGACGTACCAAAGCTGCTAAATCAAACTTACCAACTCGATCTACCTATATCTAAATTCAGTAAACCCGAAGTGCGACACGCAATCAAAAAGCTTAAACAAAACAAAGCTCCGGGCTACGACCTGATCACCGCAAAAATCATGAAGGAGTTACCAAACTCAGCGCTAACTTACCTTACATATCTTTATAATGCGGTGCTCTGGAGAGAATTCGTCCCACCGCAGTGGAAAGTTGCCGAGATCATTATGATCCTAAAACCCGGTAAAAAGGCTGATGAAAGCAAATCTTACCGCCCGATAAGCCTTCTTCCAATCGCCTCTAAGATCTTGGAACGCTTATTCCTCAGTAGACTAATGACTGAAGTCTCAAAATCCAACCTAATTCCTGACCACCAATTCGGCTTCCGGCAAGGGCACGGGACTGTCGAACAGGTTCATAGACTAGTTAATAAAATTAATACCTCATTTGAACATAAACAATTCTGCTCGGCGGCTTTCCTTGACATATCTCAGGCCTTCGATCGCGTTTGGCACCAAGGACTTCTTTTCAAAATTAAAATGGCGCTTCCGGTAAACTACTTTAAGTTCCTGCGATCATACCTCACTAATCGATTCTTCTTTGTGAAACATGGGAATGACAAAACAACACTAAGAGAAATCCATGCGGGTGTACCTCAGGAAGCGTACTGGGACCAGTCCTGTATCTCATATACACCGCCGACCTGCCAAATTCTAGCGACGTACTGACCGGTACATTTGCAGATGATACAGCCATTCTGGCAGTTCACTCCGATCCTGTGACAGCATCTGCCATGCTCCAAAATAGCCTGAACAACATCTCCACTTGGCTCAAAGACTGGCGTATTAAAGCCAATGAAACTAAGTCGGTACATGTGACTTTCACCACAAGACGTGACACCTGTCCACCGGTATCGCTGAACGGAATCCAAATTCCTCAAGAAGAACATGTGCGATATCTTGGAGTATACCTGGACCGCCGCTTAACTTGGCAGAAGCACATATTCACCAAAAGGATTGCTCTGAGCCAACAAATCAGAACCATGCACTGGCTAATGCACAAAAAGTCCCAACTATCGCTCGAGAATAAACTCCTCATCTACAAATGCATAGTGAAGCCAATCTGGGCCTATGGCATTCAATTGTGGGGAACAGCATCCAATTCCAATTTGGAAATCCTCCAACGTTTCCAATCGAAGATGCTACGTATGATAACCGCTGCTCCTTGGTACATGACAAATGACAGACTACACCATGATCTGGCCATACCAACGGTCAAGGAGGAAATAAAAAACTTCATAAAATCATACAAAACAAGGATATCTAATCACCCTAATCAACTTGCATGTTCACTGATGACTGCAGACTATGGATTTAAAAGGCTAAAAAGGAAAGCTCCGCAAGACTTACTCTCATGACCTGAAAACAACTATACAAATGGGTGTCTCGATGGAGTCGCGCCATGCAAGCCACTTCTCATGCACATGTGTAACCTCTTCGCTGAATGTCTCAGGAAAGACAGATTGCAGGATTAAAGGAGATAAAAAAAAAAAAAAAAAAAAAAAAAACTCTTCGAAACACTGAAGTCGCGTGAGGCCTCTTCGAAGGTTATAGAAAATTATTGCACGAACATTTTCCTTAGTCCTTAGTGACCTGACAGATTCAAACCAACGCTGTGACTAGGGATTGCAAAATCCGGTTTTTTTTTAAATCCGGTTTTCTGAATTTTCCTTCGAAAAAAAATCCGGATAATCCGAATTTTTCGAAGTTTTCGAAGTTTTAAGGTAATTTGATAAGACTGAAATAAAACAGCATAAATCATTTAAAATCTGCGTTTATTTAGAACTTTAGAACATTATAGAACAATAACAAGATACAATCTGCATTTATTCTAATCTAATCACTAATCAGAATTATAAATCAGTCTTTTTTTAAAAAACGAGATCTTAATACAATGGATGCGTCCAGTGTCTTTCTAATCTAATCACTAATCAAAATCACAAATCCGTCTTTTTTAAAAAACGAGATCTTAATACCATGAATGCGTCCAGCGTCTCGTCGTTAAGGCGTGATCTAAGTTTATTACAGAATATGCCTGCTGTCGAAAATGCTCTTTCAGACTCCACGCTGGTCGGCGGTATGGAAAGCAACCTGTTCAGAGCTTTTTGTAGGATTACTGGACAAGCTCCGCCGTTTTCAAATAAAGCCATTTCAACGTGAATCATTGAAAGCAAATCAGTTGCGTTGGTTACACTCGTTGACTGGTGTCGATGATCACTACCCACACTTGCAAGAGAAAGTTGACGATTGAGCTTTTCTTTAAAACTGAGCGGTGATGGATCAGAACTATCGCATAGAGTTTCTGAAATAGAGTTCGTATTAGTCGACGTGGTCGTGGAATCGTCAACGTCCAGGGATACAGCTTGATAGAACACATTTTTAATTTCTTCATACGTAGGTGTTTTAAATGTATCTTCGTCTTCCTCAGTCTCATTTAAAAATTGATAAGGGTTGTGTAAGTATTGTATAGCACCGACAACATTATAGAGCCGCCTCTCTTTAATCCTCCGTTTTAATGAAATTGCCAGTTGCTTGGCAGACATCGTTTCTTGACTATCTAATGATTTTATCAAAAATTTAAGAGCAGTATCGGACGTTAGAATGGAAGCATCTCTGCGGCAGAGTACTTCCACAGTAGTTTTGATCCAGTCCAAACAAATTTGCAGATTTTCTAGACTTAATATTTCTATATCTGAAAATTTAATACCAGATTTCACATCAATCAATGCCTTCTGTATGCATAGTTTTAGTTTTAAAAATCGTTCTAGCATAATTGATAGGCTGCTCCACCTGGCACCAAATTCGCTCAAACAAAGTACAAAAGCCTATCTATATTGTTCGAATTTGGGTTTTAGAGTAGGTAATACCGATCTACTATTACGTAGAATGAAAATTTGTGGATAAATGTATTTTTTTTTCGTTAAACTCAATTTTGACTAAAAACCGAAAAACCCGGATTTGAGTCTTAAAAACCGGATTTGAAAAACTTCAGAAAATCCGGATTTTTCAGTTATTTTCGAATTTCGAAGAATCCGGATTGCAATCCCTAGCTGTGACTAAACAATTGCATTAATCCTAATGCTTTCAATTGTTTTGATATTCGAAATTCTAACAAATTTGAATTTTAAAAAGTTCTAATTTTAAAATTGGCGGCAAATATACAAACGACAGAACTTAAAAGGCATGCCTAGTATGTGTTAATTCAGACCTCCAGCTTTGATCTCGATCGGTTTAGTTCTTTTTGCTTGAAGGAGTAACAAACATACTACTCTTTTACTTACACACAAACTTTCATGTTCATAATACTAGTAGGATAATACAAACCTCTTCATCCTCATCATCTCTGAATATGTCATCAAAGTTTGGAATGTTCTCTTCACTGTCCTTATACACTAACCTCACCTGAAATTATAGCAACCATATTACTGTAGTTTGGTGGTAACAAGCCAACAATATTAAGAAATCTACAGTGGCCGGCAGATAAGTTGAAAAAAAAATGACAAAAGCGGAGAAGTCGATTCTTCATAGAAGTCGCATGTAAAATGTACTGTGCGAACTTTCCCTTTCCATGTTTAATTTTTCAACTAGTTTGCCAGCCACTATCCTGCTGTTTTATTCTGTTGAAATTAAGAGTGGTGTTGGTCTAGTAGTAGATACCGCGACTTTGATTCCGAAGGTCGTGGTTTCGAATCCAGGCCGACTGCGCATCAATGTCTTTTTCTTTAAGAAAAATTTAAGTGCGCTATTAACATCGCTCTTACGGTTAAGGAAAAACATCGTGAGGAAACTAACATGTCCTAGGATAAACCACGGTCCGATGGCATGGGATATTCGCCAATGAGGGGTAGGCTCCCGTGGCGTCTTAAGCCCTCTAAGAAATCACGTACAATGGCCCAATTGTGAAGCTAAGTGCGGAAAAGGTTCAGTGAAACTAAGTAACTTCTGTTGAAACTTGGTTAGTTCTTCTTCGTATCAATTGAATTTGTGTTTCTGGTACAGTTGTTAATTTATCTTATAAACTAAGTAGGTACTATATTCATTTAAAAAAACCGACCAAGTGCAAGTCTGTCTTACACAGAAAGGGTTCCGTACCATTATTATAGAAAAACCATGGTAACCCTCAAAAATACCTTGTAAAACCTGTAAAGGTCTCGAAATGTTGAGTGTTGTAACAATGCTATAAGAATAAACCGAAAAGTTTAATTTCTATCCAACACCGCGAAAACTGAAGAAAAATCTAAGTTTTACCCAGTTTTAATACATACCTGCCCATCACTATAAACATTGCACACATCAGTTGGCTTATGAGCGTCCAAAACAAAGAACACAACATCTTCCTCTGGCTGAAGCACATCTACCAGGTCTATAGTCCCTCCACAATTCACTAACACAACAAACTTTATCTCTTCATTGTTCTCTTCATACGCTTTCTTCAACTCTGCAAGACCCCCCACAGGGACCAAGGTATAAGAAATATTGTCACTTTTAAACAATCCCTGTAGTATTTTACAAGCACATATCGCATCTACGTCGTAATGGACTAGCAATAACACCCTCTGAAATCAAAATAACACACGAAATGTTTAAAACAGCCGGTTTATTTCAATAAACTAACAATAAATTGTAACCTTGTTTTTGTTGAGGATGTTTACTTACATTTCCTAATAAAAGGTTGTAGAAATCATTTCTTATATCCTCTACGAACATTTTAAAGCGACATGGGTGTTATTTCTGATGGTTTTTATCAAGGAAACATGATTTATTTAGGAAAAAAACGCACGAAATCCACAAAACGAGCAAACACCTGTTGTATCAGCTGTCAAAACACTTCGAAATGTCAAACTAACTTTCCCGCCAAATTAACATAAACGGTTATATTGAGTATTGCCAATGCCCTTGTTACATACACCAGCCAACATGCCAAGTTCCTTTTGTCCACACGTACCTAACCCATAAAATACAGCACGCAATATTAAAACAAAATGTCAATGTGCAAATATTTTTCTTGTGATGTGTGCTGTAGGTGTAGAGGGTGTAGATCACGGAGTGTAGGTAGGAATAGCAAAGCAAAGGGAGCTTTGTAGGCTTTTAGCATTGGCAACACTCAACATAGCCGTGTATTTCGTCTTATTTCCGTTTAAAAGACGGGAAAAGTTTAGAGGTCTAACGCTACGCCCATAGGCTAAAATAAAAGATAATCAAAAATATAACTTCAAATCAATAGGATCAAGGGATGATGATAAGTGATATGATATACAACGTGAGTTATGATCAATTTGTTTAATAAAATTAGAAGTAATTCTATACAACGATGTAACTTATTAATACTTAGATGAGTAGGTAAGGTACCTAAGTAGCTATTTTTAATGTAAACACGAATTTATTCAACACTATCTAATACAGATTCTGCAGAACGTTTTTTATGACAGTTTACATGATGTTGAGCAATCTTAAAAGCAATCGTGTCAGGTCTTAATAAATTACTTGAAATGGCACGGAAATACGACTTTAACAGCGATTCGTCAGTCTCTGCTGGAAAAAAATATTCCTCCAAATTATAGCACAAAAGTTCTTCAGGGCAATCGAGGGCCCGAAGACATCCTGCATACTCTGACCAAATTAACTTCCTCCATTTAACATTGTGCCTTTGCGCTAGAGGCACTAAAACACATGCCGCAAAATTATGATCTCCATAGCTTACAGATTGAAACTGCTCCAAAAACTGTGTGTAAAAATCTTGGAAATTATTCAATCCTACAAGTTGCTTATCAAAATTCAACTGTTCTTTGTTTTTAAATAGAATTTTAACACAGCTACCCAGCAGATTTTTTATTTGATTGTTCAGGAATAGTGAGCTATCGCAAAGGAATACGCACATTATTCGGCAGAACCTGTCTGTTAATTCAATATCATTTAGTAGATCAGGAAAACATAATTCGTTGAACAGTATCCATTCCAAGCTGCATGATATGATGAAGTCCTTTTCAGCAGCGATCTGCATTTCTACTTTCTTCGCGTGTTCACCGTAGACTTTTGGAGCGCTTTCTGCTTCTTGACTTTTGCTGTACAACCCTAAGATTGGTAAGTAAATCCAATCTCTAGGAAGTATCGGCTGCTTCCATTGCAAAAACATGATATTAGGACCAGTATCCTCGTAATTAAGGTTGACAACTCGATTGTAACATGTTCTGATTTGGGCAATGGACGTCAAAGTCTTCCAGAATCCATCTGATTCGTATAAATTTACGAGATTAAACAATCGTTCTGCTGTAATCCACTCTTTGTTAAAGACAATGTTCTCAAACAAAAATTCCAGTTCATATTTTTTATCTATTCGGAAGATGTAGCACAATTTGTTGGCAACAGCATACAGGAGATCTTTATCCGATTCGTTGGCAACGGCTTGCGTCGACAGTTTCAAGATATTGTGGACAAAGTTGGTTTCCATTCTCGTAAACCAGTTATCAGCTAAACATGGCGGCTTCTTCGACAACTTCCGTAAATACGGCCACAGGTGTTGTAGAAATGCTTCAGTTATTATTTTATCGTTCACATACGTCAGTAATCTGAAGAGCGTCGCTAGAAACGGCATCGGTGAAACCACATTCAGTATAGGGAGAACCTTTTGTGACGCATCTATGACCGATCCGCCTAAATTCAACAGATTTTTAACTGAATGCAGATCTTTGTTTTCCAACCCTGATAGTAAATTTGAGCTGGGAATCAAATTATCAATTATTTCTTTGAATCCGCGTGATGACGATAAATGTTTGAGAGAATCATTGAGAAACTGAATTGGTATATTTTCTATTAAAAGAATGGTTTTGGAACAATCTAGAGCTGCGCATAAGAGCCGCAAATGTGCACAGGTGTACGACTCTGACTGTGAAAGTTGTTTCGTCCATTTATTCACACCAACTTTTAGTAAGGGATAGAATTGAGTTTTAAAATTGTCGATTCCTGTTAAATTACAAAGGAGCAATCTGTTAATCAGTTGAAGGACAACAGCGGCATGAGTTGCTGATATGACAGATGAATTAACTAACACATCAGATGCTTGAACATGTTTGTACAAAGTTGTGATCACAACCGGGAACAAAGATAGGGTAGTTTCTACTCCAATACCGAAACATAAAAGATTAGAAAGGCAGCAGTAAGCTTCTATCTGAATTCTCAATCCATAACTTCTGTCCACACTAGAATTTATATACTCTGAAATTGGTTTCAAGATCTCATAGTTTTCAACTAAAGTCTTTGCTATTTCTAAAGATTGTAATGATAACACCCTTAATAGTTTTATAGCAGATAATAATGGCTTCCCATGGTAAACTATTTGTGGATCGAACACAAAGTTAACTGTTGTTATTGGTAGAAAATGACTTATAATTATTTTCATTAAATGTTCACATTGGACAATTTTAAGTGCAGAGTCTAAAGAATCCCTAGCTATTCTTGTCAATATTTGTAAACAATACTGGACACAATTAAAACTTGGTTTCACTGCTTCTAGAATGTAGTAGATCCTTTGTAAAATATCAGTTCTCAAAACTGCAGATATCAAGTCAATTTCAGCCAAATGAAAATCTTTTAATTCAGATTCAGCCGATTCTAGTTCTTGGATTTCTGATTTATCGTTTTCTAGACAAGGTTGTATTGTGCCTTCTTCAAAGCCTATCAAAGCATCAAGACAGGCTTCATCAATTCTATTATAAATTAAATTTCTCATCGCCCTTAACGCTGGCTCTAAAATTATAACTTTATTTTCATCTAATGCTATACGAATAATGAAGAATATTTTACTCAGAGGTAGTTCTAGGATGTCTTTGTAAGTTCCAGCACTGTAGTACTCCAAAATACCAGCAAGAGTGTTAAGTGCCATTACCCGTTGTTGAGTGACAGTTGATCGAGTTAACTCGATCAGCTCCATGATTGTATAACCTGGACGATGTGGGTCTTCACCATGGTGAAATAATGATTTTGTCTTTTCTGTATATTCCATACTATATGGTAACAGATATCCACTGAAATTAAACCTTGCTTCATATGGTTTGTTCAGATTTTCTTTCTTACATTCTTCTATGCCTTTCATCCATTCAAGTTTATCTTTTTCTAAAGAGTCAAAGTGTAACCAGTTATTGACATCTGGGTTGCTGAGGACATCATTATCCCAAAGAGTATCTGTCTGCCTGGAATAAGTTGGTAGTTCCTGACTCATTGATTCTTGGGCATTCTGAGAGGTATCCATTCTTTCCGGAATATTAACAGATATTTTAGCTTTAGTCTGTTCATCTTTTTGTCGTCTTGATTTGATGAATTGAACAATCTGAGGGTCTACACTTGAAAGTAGTTTTCTCTGTTCTTCTAAAATCTCTTGTTCAGTCATGTCACTTAGTAATTTAATATTATCATTGTGGATATCATTGGCTTCTTTTGATGAGAGAATGTAGCTTTTTGGAGGCAAATTTCTAACAGAATGTTCAGGTTTTGAAGGACCTGCATCAACATCCATTTTTGAAGGTTTATTAAGTTTATGTTTTTCTAAATGTTGCCTGTGAATACTCTTCTCAGTCGGTTTCAGACTGGAGTCCCGTTTAAGCACTTCGGGAAAGCCTTTTGAAGGCATAAAGTCGAGATTAAAATCCACATGTGCTTCTAAATTTTTCTCAACAATACTTCCTAACACTGAAGAGTTTATTTTTGGGAAATATACCTTGTCGTCTTCTATTTCCAGCTCTTTTGATGAACTTTGATTAGGGTCCTTTATGTTTTTCTCAAGGATATCGCCAATAACGTTGCCGTCGATTGAAGCTTCGGTTCGCGGTCGTTTCTCAGCATTGCTCTTGATTCCTTTTGCCTGGGCATATTTAGAAGGCTTCCGAGATCCGTCTTCGTTTGTTATGGACCTCTTAGCGGGTTCTGAAGGACGTAAATTAACAACAGAGGCCGATGGTTTGTAATTTTCGTTCTGCGATTTTTCACGTAAGTATTCCTCTTGCATTTTGAGGATATCGTCCTCATCTTCGCCCGGTTTTGGTCGTTTCATCATTTTAGTAGATTTATCTTATTTATCACACCGTGTAAACTCAAACAATACGAAGTTAAGTTATTTTTCCAAATAATACGCAGCACGCAAAATTAGGTTATTTTTTGTTGTGACAGGAAGATAATTTGACATTGATTGACAGTGACATTGTCAAAACATACAATTTCGGATCGGCAGTGCTTCCAACCTATTGGATTTTCCGCTTGATCTAGCGAGTTGTGTTATTGGATAGTTTTTACATTAAGAAAGCAAACTTTTAAATTAAATTACATAAATCCATACATTCAATTCGATTTTAGTTTCTATGTAATAATAAAGCGTTATATTACATACATTATTGTAACTTTTGGAAATGGCGAAAAATAATCGAGGTCGAAATAATCGATAAGACTGAATTCAAAGTTGTTGTTGGCAACACTGGAAACAGATGACAGATTTTTAGGTTGCAGAATTTTAACCTAAAAAATATTGTTGTAACTTTGAAGCTGAAACTGAGCAAAAAGTGTTGAAAATAGTTACAATGCCGAAAGTAAAGAACAGTATAGACAAATTAAAACATCCGAACAGCAGAAAAACCCTCAACACAATCAAGAAATTGAACAGAAACGAAAAGAAAAACCAAAGCAAACTTGGAACTCATATCAAACAAAACTTCCTTGGTGAAAAAATAGTCTGGTTCAAAGAGCGTATACCGGAAGACTGCGCCGTTTTGAATAAAGAACAGGTTTTAGAACTTATTGAAACTTATCTGGCGCGGTTTGATGAAGAATTGGAACAAATCACGTTGAAAAACTCGGGTAAGTCTGTTTATCATTCGTTGAAAAAGAAAAATAAATATAAAATAAATCATGGGTTCCATACCTACCTATGACATAAAAAATGGGATTTCAAAGTATGTTTTTTTTTCAGTGGGCCAGAGAAAGAACCGGCAACATGCAGGCAGAGAGGACATTATAAATATAACAAAAAAGAATGAAATGGAAGAATTTGAAACATGTGGAATAGAGTTACCTAACTTTATAGACATCCACCAGATGGAAGTGTTGAGGAAATGGAACGGGGAGCTTAGGTATTTGCAGAATTTCAAGTTGAGACGATTTGCAAGAAAACATTTGATATGAAATGCTGTTTTTATTTTGATAACTTTAGTAACATCCTTTTATAAGCTACTAGCTAACCCAAGGCCAACATAATAACTTGGCAAAAAAATACTTTCCACCTTAGGGATGGAAAAGCAATTTTCCACCTAGCTATCTACCCATTAAATTTGAAAATATATTACGGATTATATTGGTATATTGTTGAAGCCAATTGCACAGATATTGTGGTCATTATGTATGTAGGTAGGTATGTACTTTGTTAAATTTATGATGGGTTAAATCCAACCAGATGCATTCGCTACTCAACCGATTTGAATGAAATTTGATATGTAGACAGCCTTGGATATCCCATAGGCACAGAATAAATAATAGTACTAGTTTCATATAGTAGTTTTAATACCAAACAGGATCTAGACACAAGAAGGGGAAACCACAAGGCAATGAAAAATAATAATCCATTCATAACTTTATTCAATATCAAATTGCTTGTCAAACTGTTCGCTAGTAATCTTTCTCTTCTTCAATTTCTTTATTAACGCGACATCTGCCGCCAACTCCTGTATCTCTTCTTCGGTGACTGCGCGACGCTTCTTAGACTTCTGTCCGGGTGGAAGTTGCTTTTTAACTTCTTTCCGTTTTTTTTTGCGAAGTTTACGCTCTTCTTTGTTCTGTTTAGTTTGATCCCAGGGCTTTGATTGTATCTGACATTACAAAAAAGAAACACTGAAACAATGTTTTTCAACATTTTCATACGACAATCCTAGTAGCGGGTTTTGAACTCACAACCATCATGATCATCAACTCAGTATGTAGGCTCAAGACACCAAGTGTAGGAAACTTAAAAAAAACAACCACTTTTTTTGCTTGAAGGAGTTAAAATACAACCAAAATCTTAAGCTTTTATGTTGTGCTATAATCATAGTTATAAAACTGGCAAGGTCAATTAGTGACAGGAGTTCCTATTTTTTTTAATCATAATTTAAAAAAACAAAACTTTTTATTTACCATCTTTTTCTTCTTTTTACTTGGCCACACCCCCGTCTTCTTATACTCGTGCAACTTGGCCAGCCTGCTGGTTTCCTTCTGCTTGTCCTTATACGGTATACTGTTGAAGTCGACTTTCTGCGCGGGGCCGGAGAACTGCGCTGTGTGCTCCGGCTTCACCTCGGGCATTAGAGGCAACTTGAGTAGGCCGTAGCTTGTGGCTATGTGACCTGGGAGGAAATAGCAGATTGTTGGTTTAGGTTTGAAAGTAATACATTTCACCTGAGATATTTCTGGGGAATGAAGTGAGAGCGCCAATAGTTCGAAGGTGAAATGGGTTACTTCACCCGAACTAAAAGAAGTCTTTTCATTTGAATAAGATAAAGATAGGGAGCGGTGTTGGTCTAGTGGTAGATACCGCGACTTTCATTCCGAAGGTCGTGGTTTCGAATCCAAGCCGACCGCGCACCAATGTCTTTTTCTTTAAGAAAAATTTAAGTGCGCTATTAACATCGCTCTTACGGTGAAGGAAAACATCGTGAGGAAACCGACATGTCCTAGGATAAACCACGGTCCGAAGGCATGGGATATTCGCCAATGCGGGGTAGGCTCCCGTGGCGTCTTAAGCCCTCGAAGAAATCACGTACAATGGCCCAATTGTGAGGCTAAGTGCAGAAAAGGCTCAGCGAAACTAAACTAAGATAAAGATAAAGTCATTTATTTGCCAGAATACATTACATAAAGACTGGACTGTGAGGACATTAAAATACTACACGCGCATCGTCGTACGTCAAGTTTCTTGCACTTGTCCTTTAACCAATCAAGCGATTAAAAACTACCTTAAATACAATAACACCATCTATCGGTACCTAAATGCAATTGGTTCAGTATTTTTTGAGTGAGCAACGTATTCTAGTTACCTAAAGTCGTCAAGTTTCTTGCACTTTTGCTTTGACCAAATAATATTATTGCATTTGTAAAAATTCTGTGAGAAACTTCACATGTGTGGTTCAGAACTACTTTAAATACACTGAACTGAAACTATACAAGTACGCTGAAATTGCTATCTATACTAATACTAGCTGACCCGGCAAACGTTGTTTTGCCTTATAAATTATAGATAGTAGCCGATTCTCAGACCTACTGAATACGTATACAAAATCTCATAAAAATCGGTCAAGCTGTTTCGGAGGAGTACGGTAACTAACACTGTGACATGGAAATTTTATATATTAGATTATAAAGAGGTAACGTTGATAACATGTATGTATGTATGTATATTGGGGGTAATCTCCGAAACTACTGGACCGATTTCAAAAATTCTTTCCCCATTAGAAAGCTACGTTCACCCTGAGTAACATAGGCTACTTTTGATCCCGATATTTCCACGGGATCGGGACTTACGCGGGTATAGCCGTACCATATAAAATGACATTAGATCTTTGTGCCGATTTGATTTGCGCCATGTTGCGCTGTTGTCCCGCGTTTTCTGTTGAAATTGATGGTGACCGTCTCCGGAACTATTAGTTCCATGGACGCAGTTCATTGAACTAATAGTTCCATGAACATGGCGCAGATCAAATCGGCACAAAATTCAGTGCGCTATGTCCTGTCCAGTTGTAATGGAGGTCAGTGTTTAAATACTATTATTAACGCCATCTATCGGTACCTAAGGGCAATTCCTTGAACTGCAGCAGTATATTGCACTCGTGTTTGGTGTATGCCCGCATGTGGGATACAAACGCGCGCTGCCCTTTGTCCAGGATACTTCTGTCTTTTAACTGTAGGTCGTGGATTATTGATAGCACCTGAAACATGAATACACAAACATCTATTACTAGTTGGAATTAAGCTTCTTCTTTTCCTTTAGTGGTGAGTCTCACCTAGTGTCAGAGTTGTCAGGTCGCCCTAAGGCCTCTAACTTGATCTAACGACTGCTATCAGAGATATCAACCAGTCTTCCAAGTGTAGGAAACACTTAAAAATAAATGAAAGTAATTCCGTGAGGTAATTGGAAGATACATCTCAACGTTTTATTTATTTCTATGTAACTAGAAAAAAACGCCGGTAGATATCGCTATGTGCTTTAGTCGCAAGCCCGTAGAGATGAAGTCCACAATTTTATCACGACAGAACGGGCACCTGTGGCGCAATTAGCTAGTGCAATACATGGAATGTAAAGGTTGCAGGTTCAAGTCCGGTCGGGTGCAAATTTATAAAAATAATTCCATCAAAAAACCATCTATAAATATTAGGTCCTTACATATGAAATTGGCGTTTTGTCGTACTGGCCACTTTGATCTCAAATATCTCTTCTTTGGTTAGGGATTTCAATTTTAAATTTATACAGCTATTTATTCATACATTTGTATTTCGAAAACCGTAATTCATTTGTTTTGTCCTTTGTTTTGAATGGTTTTTTTCTTTGCGTCACGCAGTTTACAAAATGGAAAACTTGAAATATCGCGTTATTTACGAGTACGAGTTCCACCGTGGTACCAGTGCTGCAGAAACGGCTCGAAGGATTAATGATGTGTATGGCAGCGGTGTCGCAAAAGAAAACACAGTGCGTTTTTGGTTCCAACGTTTTCGTTCTGGAAATTTCGACCTGCAGAACAAGCCCCGTGGACGGCCGGAGACTAAAGTTGCTAATGAAGAATTGAAAGCTATTGTGGAAGCAGATCCATCGCAAACCACGTCCGAGTTAGCTGCAGGCTGCGGTGTTAGTTAGTGATAAAACTGTTTTAATCCACTTGAAGCAAATTGGAAAGGTGAAAAAGCTTGAAAGGTGGGTACCTCATGAATTGAGTGCAGCAAACCGACAAACGCGCGTCAACTGCTGCGTTACATAACTCAACCGGCACAATAATGAAGGGATTTTAAATCGGATCATTACCTGTGATGAAAAGTAGATCCTGTACGATAATCGGAAACGCTCATCGCAATGGCTGAATCCTGGCGAACCAGCCAAATCCTGCCCCAAGCGAAAATTGACTCAAAAAAGTTACTTGTGAGCGTTTGGTGGACTAGTGCCGGTGTCGTTCACTACAGCTTTCTTAAATCTGGCCAGACGATTACAGCAGATATCTATTGTTAGCAACTGCAAACCATGATGGAAAAGCTAGCTGCTAAACAACCGAGGTTGGTCAACAATCGCTCTAGGCCACTGCTGCTTCAGGACAACGCTAGACCACACACTGCACAACAGACGGCTGCCAAATTAGAGGAGCTTCAATTGGAATGTCTAAGACATCCACCGTACTCCCCGGACCTGGCTCCAACAGATTACCATTTTTTTCGAAATTTGGATAACTTCTTGCAAGGGAAAAAATTCAACTCCGATGGGGCAGTCCAAAGCGCCTCCAAAGATTTCATTGATTCTCGTCCTAATGGTTTTTTTAGTAAAGGGATCAATGAACTACCTATGAGATGGCAAAAGTGCATAGATAGCAATGGTACATACTTTGATTAAATAAATATATTATTATAAAAAAAAAGACTTTATGTTCCTCCCTTACAAAACGCCAATTTCATATGTAATGACCTAAT
>CAUEGO010000309.1:0-50577 GCA_958496205.1 Idaea biselata
CACTATTCATGACTTTGAAATTAATAGTGGTGAGGATCCATCAGTCGCATGCTGTGACTGCTGTGAGGAAAGTATTGAGTATAAAGGTAGAGGAAGAAGGGAATCTTTAAGAGATGGGCTGGACTGTGTAAGACGGGATAGGAGAGCTATGACGGATGAAAACAAACGGTTAAATAAGGAGAATGGAAGATGAAAACGTAAGTACCTACTGTATTGAAACAAGTAATTGGTAGAGGGTAACGATAAAACAATAATCAATAAATGAATTAATGAAGATTACCTGTAAGGTGCAGACGTGAACTTGGACATGAATGATATGGACGACAAGCATGATTGCTTAAATTAATGAAACTTTTTATCTAATCATTATCAATTTCACTAGGTAATTTATCACGTGCGTAAATTAATTAAGATGATTATGGGGGTGATAATAATAAGGATACAATACAATATTTCATCAGATTTGTAGCCATCAACACAACGACAAAAATATTTGATACCTATACTAGTAACCAGGCGGATTATCTTAAAGAGGTGATTTTGCAAATTTCGTTGAATATTATGAATTGTTAGTAAATTCCTGAAAGTTAAAAATGGTCAGGCTACTCCCAGGAGCAACCGTCAGGGAATTTTATCTGGATCTGTCCGTCATGGTACAATTAGGAGGAACACTAACTTTTTATCCCGGCAGGCCATATCGGTCTGAGACCGAAAGAATAAAAAAAAAACTCGGCGTTTCCATTGGTGGAGGACCATCATCGAAAAAAAAAAGATCATCCGATGCCAGCGCCTCTGCAAACAGCTTTGCGCGTGGCACCCCATTGTACATCTAGATTATTGTAGATGGCGACGGGCGATACCACCGTCCTGAAGGTCCCCTTTAAGACGCTGTTAGTACTAGCTGTGCCATAGTAAATTGTGGTAGCTGCACCTGAGTATATTGTGCGAGTCGTCATGGTTGTACGTGTAGATGGTGAGGCGCGGCCGGGGCCGGTCCCGCGGGCGGTACCGCTCCCGCAGGGTCCCCTTGTAGACCCGCTGCCCGTACAGCAGGCCGGAGGACCACGGCGACAGCCACGGCGGCAGCGTTACCGGTATACCTTGCATCATCTGCAATAGAGCAAGTTCACACATCTCAGAGATTAACCACACAATTAAGTAGCGCTTGGTCTAACTGCGCCCTGCGTGCCGATCTTCTTTAGTCGTTGGATTTAAGCAACGCTAGGCGTGGTCATGCCTTGGATGGGCGACTGATAGCTTGTGTAGTAAAACATTCTTCTCAAGCTCAAGGTTGTTATCTCTGATACCAGCTATTAGATCAAGTAGAGGGCCTTAGGGCGCATTGACAACAAACAGCGTAAGACACGTTAAAAAACTTTTTTTATTATAGAAGAGGAAAAAAGAAATGTTACTGCAATAAAAATATTAGAGATATTTTTATTATATTCTTACAAGAAAATAGCAATGAGGAGGCTAGACCCAGTGGTGGAAGTATAAATACAAGCAGCGACTGACGATCGGGCTCACTTGGTTGGCGGCTTTCGGACGAGACGGACGTTTATTACTTTCTTTGTTCAGTATAGATTCAGTGTTTTAGTTTAGTTAGTGGTTTCAAAGTTGATTTAGAATTAGTTTAATCGTTTGGTTATAAATGTATTAGTGGGTAGTTAAATAAATAAATAGATTCTGTAGTCGTACTGTTGTAATTTTTTTTTTAAAGTTAAATTTACGTGGTTTGTAAGATCAGAAGTGGGATCGCTTACGAGCGATCCGATAATTCTGCCGTCCTTAGACTTTATTATTTGGTAAATCACCTTGACTGCGTAAGTTTTTGAATTATTTTTATGGTTGTTATTTTTGTTGTTTTAATTGGATACATTTGGTGATAATGTCGAGTCCTTCGCGTAAACATAGAGAGCGTAGGAAAAATAGATCTATCGAGCGTAGTGATAACCGTAATGAGCGTGGCACGCGACAGTCCAGGTCTCGGACCCCGAGACGTCATAATCGGCACAGTAGAGGCCGCGATATTTCGAGGACTCGTGACGATAGCTCTTACAATACAGCGTTAGACCGAATCCTTGCTAGAATTGATGCCATTGAGGGTAGTTTGTCGTCAACACCTGATCGTCGTCCGTCTCGTTCGACTGCCGAAAATCAGACGCCGTCATCGCTGCCTTTGTTAGCGTCTGTACCTGCCGGCGAGCCGGGTTCAGGGGTTACTCGGGAGGCGATGACGAGTGAGATCACACCAACTATAAACACGGTCGCTTTAGATAGGCAAAGCAATGAAACTGATAAAATTGTAGGCGTTTTGTCGGCTTTAATTAAAGATAAATCCCATAGCTTTTATATATCTCCATTCGATCCTAATGTACATGATTTCGAAGTGTGGTGCGCTGAGGTTGACCGCGGTCGGAATCTTAATAACTGGGACGATCGGGAATGCCTCGGACGAATAGGAGGTTGTTTACGTGGAGAAGCAAAGTCGTGGTTAAATGATTGGGTCACCAGTGACAGAACGTGGACCAATTTCAAAAATGAATTTAAGGCATTATGTCCACGTAGTATTGATTTCGCTAACATTCTATATGAAGTGATGAATACGAATTCTAATAAGTATGCAACATATGCGGAGTACGCACGTAAGTCCCTTTTACGTCTAAACATAGTGAAAGGTATATCCGACGAATTAAAAGTTTCCATTGTCGTGCGGGGTATCACCGATCCTCAAGTAAAGGCGGCGGCAACCAATGCTAAACCACACTGTAGGGATTTAGTAGAGTTTTTATGCGCTTATGTCAAACCAAAAGCCGACAATAACAAATTTAACGCTATTAATCGTACTACAAGTGGTAATTATTTATATAGCCAACGAAAACGTCATAATGTGTCAGGGCCCGATGATCGTAATATTAAATGTCTTATTTGTGGTCAGGTAGGTCACAAGAAGTGGCATTGTCCTAAAAAGCCTAAAATTGACAGTACTTCGTCAATTCAAGTTCCTGCTTACACTCAAGCCGTAATACCTGGAACTTCATCTGGTAGAAATAGTAAATTTTGCAATTTCTGTAGACGCAACGGTCATTTAGAAGATGTGTGCTTTCAAAAACAACGTTCCATTACAAATTCCTCTAAAACTGAAGTAAATTTTTGCTCAGAATCGACCCCAAACGAGAAAACGTAATATCAGCTGTAATTAAAAAAATACCGGTAGACATTCTGATTGATAGTGGCTCTGATATTTCACTTATTTCCGAGTTAGCACTAAAATATTTAAATTTACACAGAATACCGACTTTTCGTCAAATGCGAGGGATAGGAAGCCAAGAAATTGAATCAACTTCATACGTAACGGCTATAGTTGAACTTCCAGAGATATCATTAGAGGTTGATTTATTTGTGGTTCCATCCGAATGCATGAATGCCCCAGTGCTGATAGGTACTGATGTTTTAAATCGAAAAGGATTAACATACATTCGTTCTCACAATGCACAACGATTGTTTAGGTCTGAAGGTACTCCTTCTGTATACCAGGTAAATTCAATAGAGCCGCAGGTGGAAAACGTTAATACTCCTTTAGAAGGTGAAAATAAAACAAAATTAGCAAATATAATTTCAGAATTTTCTAATTTATTTATTTCTGGCACAGCGGTTTCCACTGTTAATACAGGTAGTATGGAGATAAAGTTGACTGCGACTACTCCGGTATATCACCGTCCCTACAAGCTTTCGGTGGACGAGAAGGCCAGGGTGCGCGACATTGTCGGCGATTTGCTCAGTAAGGGGATAATCCGAGAGTCACAGTCTGATTACGCTAGTCCTATCATCCTCGTCAAAAAGAAAGACGGGAGTGATAGGATGTGCGTTGATTATCGTGCGCTTAACGCTATTACGATTAAAGAGCGGTTCCCCTTGCCGCTCATCGACGACCATGTTGACAAACTTGGCAACTTCCGGTTTTTCACCAGCCTAGACATGGCGACAGGGTTCCACCAGGTTCCTATAAAAGATGATGAGTCTATCAGTAAAACCGCGTTCGTGACACCCGAGGGGCATTATGAGTATTTAAAAATGCCCTACGGGTTGGCCAATGCCCCAATTGTCTATCAAAGGATCATAACTAGAACGCTTAAGTCCTTAATAGACTCTGGCAAGGTTCTGACATACATAGATGATGTTTTAATCCTATCCAATTCCATTGAAGATGGATTACAAAATTTAAAAGCAGTTTTAATAATTCTCAGAGATGCAGGGTTTTCTATCAATCTTAAAAAATGTACGTTTTTGGCTACTGAGGTTGAATATCTAGGAAGATTAATTGGTCATGGTCAGGTACGACCGAGCCCTAGTAAAATCGAGGCGCTCATTAGGTCACCAAAACCAACCAATACGAGGGAGGTTCGTCAATTGTTGGGCCTTGCTGGTTATTTTCGGCGTTATATTTCAGGTTACGCATCAAAAACATCTTGTATTTCCAAATTGTTAAGAAAAGGCGAACCCTTTTTGTGGGGTACCGAGCAAGATACAGCTAGGGACTACATAATTCAATGCTTAACGAACGAACCTGTCCTAGCGATTTTTGATCCCAGCTTACCCACCGAACTACACACTGATGCAAGTGCGGTTGGCTTCGGCGCGATTCTACTGCAGGAGCATGTCGGTAAGAGAAAGAGAGTTGTTGGTTACTTCAGTAAATCCACCCAGGGCGCTGAATCACGATATCACAGCTATGAACTCGAAACGTTGGCTATTGTTCGTGCACTCCAGCATTACCGACACTATCTTATTGGTATTAACTTTAAGATAGTGACGGATTGCAACTCGCTAAAACTAACTGAAAAGAAGAAAGATTTAATTCCAAGGGTAGCCCGTTGGTGGGTTTACCTGCAAGATTTTCAGTTCACACTAGAGTACAGAAAAGGATGTCTAATGCAACACGCCGACTTCTTGAGCCGACATCCTCCTGTGCGTGTTTCACACATACGTAATCCCAATAACTGGGCAAAAATCGCTCAGACAGCTGACAATGAAACACAAGAGTTGATGGCTAGATTAAGAGATGGTCAATTAGATTCAACCAGGTATGAAATTAAAAATGATCTGTTGTATTATAAATCCACACCTATAGGAGAACAACCTAGGCTGTTATGTTTTATACCAAAGGGTCACAGGCTCAGCTTGTTACGAATTTTTCATGATGATCATAATCATATCGGTATAGACAGAACGACCGAGCTGATCCTGCGACACTTTTGGTTTCCTAGCTTAAGACAATTTGTACGTAAATATGTTAACCATTGTCTTGTCTGTCTGTCAAGTAAGAAGGTTCCTAGAGCCCCTTTGCAGCCAATAGAATCGTGGACAAAGTCAGACTTGCCTTTTAGTGTTGTACACACTGACGTACTGGGACCACTTCCAGAGTCTAATGGCTACAAACACATTTTATTAATTATTGATGCTTTCTCTAAGTATATTTTGATGTACCCAATTCATAGGCAAGATAGCGAAGAGTTGAAGAGGGCTTTCTCAAATGCAGTATCTTTATTTGGAACTCCGTCCACGATAGTTTGTGATCGTGGGCGGATGTATGACAGTACAGCCTTCCAACACTGGGTTAGTGAGCTGGGGTCTTCAATACATTACATCACACCCGGCATGCATCGTGAGAATGGTCAGGTGGAGCGCTACTGCCGAACGGTCTTAAATATGTTACGTGTTGAAGTTGAAAGTAAGGGATTGCAGTGGGCTGATGCCCTGTGGAAAGTACAGCTCACTTTGAACATTACCAGGCATACCACCACACAAACCTCACCACTACAATTACTCGTTGGTGTGGAAGCGACCACACCAGTCATCAGGTCCTTGGTGCGAGACGTTGCATTTGAAGACTCCCAACCAAATCGTGAGGCTTTACTAACCATTCGACGACAGCGAGCTTCTAGTTTGCTTACAGATAATCAACGGCGCCAGGATGCCTATGTCAATGAGGGCCGACGACAACCACGCAACTTTGTCATTGGCGACTCTGTGTTTGTCATCAAAAGTTCACAAAGTACTGGAAAAATGGACTCCGGTATGCGTGGCCCATATAAAGTTACACGGGTACTTCCACATAATCGCTACGAGCTGGTATTAATTGCTGGCTCTTACGGCAAGAAGACTCAGGCTGCTGCCGAGAATATGGTGTTGTGGCGTGGCGAGTGGACACCCGAAACGTGCTCAGCTTTCTTTGAACATGGTAACTATCCATTTGGAGTACATGGCAAGCACAACGCGGGGCCTCTGTGCATGTACTCCATGAACACTATTAGTCGATACATAGCAAGCATAACGTGGGGCCTCTGTGTATGTATTCGATTAACACTATCAGTCCGGGATTCATAGCAAGCATAACGCGGGGCCTCTGTGTATGTATTTTCGGATTGAATAGTGTACTAAACTTGTGAACTTATAGTACATGATTGCTATAAATCCGCAAGTATGGCATGCAAACGCGGGGCCTCTGCCACAGAACTGAATGAAGGCGTAAGAACGATATCATTTTTACACTTCTTTTGGGTTTTCTCTTAAAGAAATAATGTATCGCGATTTATGGGAAGTCCGGATTCTCATTACTCGTTATACATTTGATCTTTACAGTATTTGTCTAGAGCTGTTTTGAATTAATATTTTTCTATGAATTACATTATTAAGCAAAAACATGACACTTATAAGATACAGCTCTAAGTGAATACTAATCGAGTTAATATTTGCGTTGAACAGTTTGAATGATTTTTATTTTATTTTGTAGACTTAACGGGCGATGATGGTATTGATGACCGAGACTCTGATAGACCTGGTGGTGAAGGTGGTGGCACAGTCGAGGACGACTTAAATACAGGAACGGCCGTCTTACAAGAAAATAGCAATGAGGAGGCTAGACCCAGTGGTGGAAGTATAAATACAAGCAGCGACTGACGATCGGGCTCACTTGGTTGGCGGCTTTCGGACGAGACGGACGTTTATTACTTTCTTTGTTCAGTATAGATTCAGTGTTTTAGTTTAGTTAGTGGTTTCAAAGTTGATTTAGAATTAGTTTAATCGTTTGGTTATAAATGTATTAGTGGGTAGTTAAATAAATAAATAGATTCTGTAGTCGTACTGTTGTAATTTTTTTTTTAAAGTTAAATTTACGTGGTTTGTAAGAATATTTATAATATAAATATTAGAGATGGGCCGACTAGGGGTTCTGCCGACTAGCAGACTAGCCGACTAGTCGGCCGACTAGTCGGCAATGCCGATCATTATAATTCCGAGATATTTGGATTAATCATGATCACTCGGCGATTGTTGGTATTTTAGGATACATTTGCACTTCGAAAGCTGTAGCGAAACTTCTAAAATATGGTTGAAATAAAAATGAAGGTTGGAAAAAAATTGAATGGAGCTGAGGCATAGTTATGACATTTTAGATGATTGATGTTTAGATGATGTATGCAGGCTATGACGTGTCCCTCTCGTCGTGCGTCCACCTTGCCGTGGTGAGAGGGCTCAGTAACCGCCCACCATAGCAATCCAGCTATGTTGGGCGGTGAAGCGAAGAGGCGCACCGGGCGGGTATACTTCGCACACACTCTTTTGGTGTGTGCGGAGTATACCCGCCCTAATTGGAGGCCTTCATTGGCCGGGCACGTGGGTGGAGGGCTCCCGCGCGACCCGCGGTGGGTGATGGGGGCCTTGCCTTTACCGGCCGGGCCCGGCAGAGCGGCGGCACTGCCTCACCAAAGCGGCAGAGCACACTGCCTGACCAAAGCGGCAGAGGACACTGCCTTACCAAGACAGAGAGGGGGAACGGGCCCGCGAGTTGCTCCCCGGCACTCATGGGCCCAAAAGTTCCACATAACGGGCGGGCAACGTAGGTTGCCGCCCTAACCCGGCTCTTGGCGGCTGACTCGGGGGGGTCAGTCGCCAACCAATGAGCCCGAGATGGCGGCGGCGTGTCAACGCCGCCTCTCGCGAGGGTTGGCCCTTTTAAGGGCCAGAGAGGAGGCCTGAAAAGGCCGCCCGCAGTTGGGGCTGACGGAATTTTTGCTACCGCAGTTACCGTTGGCCCCGACACTTTGCGGAGCGTAGGACACCGTTGGTTTTTAGTGGGTATACCCCGGCCACCCCCACCTCGGCCGGGGGGACCCCCACTCACCGGGCCGCTCTCCCCCGAGGGCGGCCTGATGGTCTTAATTAGATTTTCCAACGTAAAAAAAAAAAAAAAAAAAAAAAAAAAAAGGCTATGACGTGTTTTGTTTACTTTTTTCGGACTACCCACCTTCTAACTATACTACTAATTTTATTCAATAAATATTGGTTTTATTGCATAATTTTTATTTAACGACTAGTCGGCGTAATTTGCCGATTAGTCGGCACCCACCGACTAGTCGGTTAAACTGCCGACTAGTCGGCACATCTCTAATAAATATATTTATTGCATAAAGTATGGTACAGCAGATCGGGTCAAAATAATACAAGCCTAGTTGCTTAGTTAGGGGTTAGATGGCGTCCTGTACGATATATACTACAATATATATTTATTTAAAGTTGTCTACACCTTAGCCAACAACTATGGTATTATGGTCACTCTCCTTTATTTTTACTTTTTGGAAGCGCACAGTGAACGCAACGCAATTTCTAACATACCTACAGGCATTGATGAACACCTACCTACCTAGGTATTGATAAACCTACCTAACTAGGAATATTGGTAGGTAGATACCTATGTGTATACGAGGTAGGTATTTGGTACAATCGAGTAGGTAGCCCGTGACACGCGACCGCAGAGGCTAACGTTCCGCACCATCGAAGCCTGCGTTGTGCGCTTGTGCCAGAACAGAACACCTAGATAATTATGCGGTGCTCTCTTTACCTTTTACAAACATTTTTCACGGTATTCATTTATTTGATACCTATAGCTTTTCCCGTGGCGCGGCAAACAAACAAATCTCTCCTCTCTACAAGTCACGTATCACGGGGCTGTGGAGCCCCAGACCTTTGGGAGGCGTGCGTCTCGCAAACTTTACTCGCAAACTATGAAGTGGACACCGGGACACCAAGCCGGATTATCTCAGTTGTCCTTGGCTGCATTTTATAGTGCAGAATATGGCTATAAAATGCAGCCAGGGACAACTTTCCTCTCTATAAGTACCTACCTTATACCTTAAGTATAGATTAGTAGGTACCTATTAATAAAGATGAAAATAATTCATGTACAGACCTACCCACGTACCTACAATAAGTAACTGGTTCTTATCTGAACCGTTACATTTATGGTAATTTGTTAATTAACTTCGAATGAGAACGGTTCAACATAATGACGATGATTACAACACTAGTCCTGCTAGCAGACGTGAGACGGTCGTGAGTTCAGGGCATCTATTCTACAATTAAAATGTCTCAAACATGCCTCTGCCTAGCCACTGCCCTGTACATTTTTGTTTTCGGAAACGGTTCGGGACGGGTAACGGTTTTCGAAAACTTTGCCAAATTTCCAACAATTACTGAGCTTGGAAAAAAAAGAACTTAGTGTTTTTTTTTAACTCAGATACAAAAAGTTCACGTAGTCTCATTAATCGAACTATCAGGAGTTTCAAGAACACATGGTTCGATTAATCGAACCAACTAGAATATAAAGTTCACGTAGTCCGATTGATCGAACTACCAGAACTTTCAAAAACACGTGGTTCGAGTAATCGAACCAACGGGAACAAAAGATTCATGTAGTTCGATTGATCGAACCATCAGACCTTCAAAAACTCGTGGTTCGATTAATCGAACCAACTGGAAAAAAAAAGTTTACGTAGTTCGATTGATCGAACTAGACAGTCGAACCACGTGGCCAGAGCCCAGATGACTGGTAATTTGAAAAAATGCTTCGCAAAAATTAGGATTCAATAGGACTTGAACCTGCAACCTTTAGGTACTCATTCCGTGTAGGTACCTACCTACTGAGCTAGCTAATGGTACACCGAGCCTAGGGTTACCAGATGAAAAAATAAAGTTTAAAAAACTAAAACCCGACTACGAATATAAAAAAGAGGGTCTAAAAAATAAAGTTTGAAAAACTAAAACTCGACTTCGTAAATAAATAAAAAATGGGGGTCTAAAAAGGGCAAAACAAGAAGATAATTATTTAGATTGAAATCCAGAAATGCATTGGTACAAAAACTTATAACACCCCTCTTTTTCCGTCGGGGGTTAAAAATGGTCAAGGTACAGCCGTGGTCGTACCTACTGTATATATCTAGTGCCTACTATGTCTGTATTTATAGAGGTATTCCTATCACCCACATAATGATAGTTGGTATACAGTAGGTACGACCACGGCTGTACCTTGACCATTTTTAACCCCCGACGGAAAAAGAGGGGTGTTATAAGTTTTTGTACCAATGCATTTCTGGATTTCAATCTAAATAATTATCTTCTTGTTTTGCCCTTTTTAGACCCCCATTTTTTATTTATTTACGAAGTCGAGTTTTAGTTTTTCAAACTTTATTTTTTAGACCCTCTTTTTTATATTCGTAGTCGGGTTTTAGTTTTTTAAACTTTATTTTTTTTATTTAATACTTTTCTGAATTCTGATCGGGTATATATATATTATATGATATATACCATCTAATACCTACTCAAACGTAATGTTGGTTTGTTATTAACTTATTGTGCAACTTTATTACGGACCACGCGAGCTGTACGACCGCAATATTATCCATATTTTGACTTAAACAAAACGATATATATATTTTTTTTAAATGTGCTCGACAAGACCTTTCTTTTGATACCTAACATGCGGTGATTATATTAATTTTATTTTTTTCGAGGGTAGAATCTGAGGTTTAAATTCCGTCATATAATATTTTGATAAAATGTATATACCCTACGACATCCGGCCTATTATTACGAATCTATTGACCCCTCATTCATTAAAATCGGTTCAGTAGTTTAGGCGCTACGGTGGAACATACAAACATACATACATACATACATACATAGACTGCCAAAAACATTACCCTTCCTTTTGGCTTCGCCGTAGTCGGGTAAAAAACAAAAGTCCTGATTTCCACCAAAAATCCTGAGATTTTTCACACCTTGTTTTTTTTTTCCATACTTATTTACAATTTTAATACTCGTAATGGGGGGAGGGGGGGGGGGTTGCCAGCGTTATAAATAGGTGTTAATTTTATTCAACAAGTTACTAAATATTACGTATGGTAAAACTGATTAAGTAGGTATCTCTTAGCAGCACTATTTATTGAAGTACTATAAAATAAAGTCGTAAAGAAATGCTGATTGAATTCAAGAAAAAATGCACCAGTAGTAGGTTTCTAATTAGATAAATAATGAATGATTATTTTTAGTTTGTTTACCTAATTTTTACTAAAAAAAACTTTAATTAAGTTGGTATTTTGTTAATATTTCTAAAAATCCTGAGATTTTAAGAGATTTGCGAAATCCGCCCGCAATCCTGAGAAATGTCCAAAAATCCTGAGATCTCAGGACAAATCCGGAGATCTGGTAACCCTAACCGAGCCGAGCACCTGGTAGCTGTGGCGCAATTGGCTAGCGCTGTACATGGAATGTAAAAGGTACAGGTTCAAGATCACTGTAAGAAACTGAAGGATGGAGTCAACAAACAGCATAATTAGTAGTTTTCCTTCCTTGTAACTTGCAATTTATGGCACCTAACATAGGTTTTATTAAAACATACCTAATGAATTTATCTTGTCCAACTTTAATATTATTTGTTAGTTATCTAGGTAGTTAGGTATGTAGGTATGTATACAACTTCTTAAGTTAATTATTATGTTAACTATTTAACCTACATACATATAGGTAGGTAGGTGTAGTGTAGATAGGTACCTGCTTCATTAGTATCTAATCTATGTTTGTTTGTTCCTACAGCAGGGAGATTCCCTCCTTGAGTTAAAATCATAGGTAGGTATTTCACCTTCGACATTCATCTCTCTATCTATGACATAGAGATACAGATATTATTTACCATCTACCTTTGATCTAGTAACTTAGGTACTTCTATAAGGAACACGTTAACAGTCCAGTGTACTAAATGGACTGGAGTTTGGAGTGACGCGAAAAGACCGAGTCAGGAACTTCCGCATCAGGGGCAGCATAGGTAAATTAAAAGAATGCCGCTTAACTGTGGACTAGTGTGTGGACGGACACGCCTTATAAGAACCGGCTAGTTTCGCCTCCGCAGATCCGCCCGGCCGAGGCAGATTAGGAAGACCCAAGACATGCTGGATTAACGTCTAGAGAGCTGATATGCGTGTAAATGGCCTCACAACGCGGGATGACGAAGATAGTGCGAAGTGGAGACGTATAAGTAGGAAAGCGGACCCCGGGCTCTCGAGAAGGATGCAAACGAGAACATCGCTCGGATGATGATGATGATGAGTCCACCGACCCCGTGTATGGGTTCCCTACACTGGGTACACTACCACTAGCAAACTTGAAGTTCTTTAGTGTTGACATTTTGAGATTTATCTATTTTTATGAAAACACGATGGGGCAAATGGTGAAGTATAAAACTGCACCGTAAAGGAAGGGAAGATAACATTCTTTATTTGCTATAAAAAAAAACTATAGGTAGGTAAGTGCTGTTCAGTCGGTCCGACTGACGGATGAGACAAGACGAGCGGAGTTCCCGCGAGGCCGTGACCTGCGATCATTGGAGTCACGGACAATTACATCAGAAATTATAGTACCTGACCGGTGACTCGGTGACCCACCTACTTAAAGTTAAGCTTAGAGCATACTCTACATTAAATAGGTAGATAAGGTCACCATCGAGACGCAAATACCACATTCAGATTTTCCCACCCAAGGTGGTTTTGCAAATAACAAACTAAGTACATAATAATTATTATGATATTATGTATTGCATGCAGTATTGGACACACCCAGAATCAAACAACAAATATCTATCGTCTTCAAGTCTAGAGTGAATAGGTTTCTTCTATAAAAAATACAAGACAGGTAGTCTAGGTAGGTAGGTATATCTACATAATTTATGAATGGAGGCCAAATAGGTATATAGGTATATCATTTACCGTGACATTTTGGTATCAGTAGCACATCAATGATCAGCTTTGGAAACTCAAGGGCAGCTGCCCGAAACCAGGAGTTATTCCACTTTGTTCACCCGCATGAAAAACCTGGGTGAACAAAGTGGAATGTGAAGTGGAAGTGGTCCAGTCATTTGGAATTAATACACCCAGGTGGAGGCGATTTATTTTATTTATCTCGTGCACTGTTTTTAACTCACGGAAGACGATAAAAAAAAATGTTTCTAGGATTCCTCTGTATGAACATTACTTATGGATACCTGGGAATAAACAGATAGTTATGGGGCGATTAGTAGTTGAGTGGGGTAGTTTCCCATTGGTTAGATTAGTAGTAAGTGAACATTAGTCGGACTGCTGAGACCTATCCGATTGGTAAGCTAAAGTCAAATTTACGGATTTACGTTCGATGTCGAATTCCCGCGTCCAGTAATAGAGAAGAGAACAAATAATAATTGTGTTCATAATATTCGACTACGAACGATAATCACTAGAAATCAAGTAATTGAGGTGCGATTTCGCTAGTCGTTGGTTCAAAAACAAAGCTCCATAATGTTGTCTTTTTAACATTGCAGTGCAAACAACTAGAATCAATACCCGATCGCAATCGAGAGGGAAGTAAGATTTCACTATAAAAATTAAAACGGTAATACCTATTCCTTTTTGACTTGGAATTATTGTTTGTGGTCGGGTCTCGAGAATACCTACCTAGTTCTAACTTCTCTACAATCAAAATAATCATAGTTACATTTTCCCGGGTCTTTATCGCGTATTATTATTTATTTTCTTACCTCGACGTTTCAACCATGTTACAATGGTCCTGGTCGCGAGGGGACAATATTCATAATAATAAGTTTATTTTTAAACAGAATTAAATGGAACAATTACAAATTTCATCATTGACCCCCAAACTAGGTAACCCTGTATCTTGGGGAATTAATTGTGTTGTGTTTAGGTTACGCACAGACGAGTAGGTAACTTACAAATCCCTTAAATACCTATCTAAGGCCGACACTACACGATCGTTAAAATATTTACAAACAAATTAGACACCCACCACTGCATGAATAAGTAGGTCGGTCAAGTGAGTGTCGCGCCACGATCTGTCTGGGGTTCCGTAGTTTACTTAATCACTACGAATTTTTATAATAAAAATAATAATTTATGTCCTATTTACGTGTAGGGAACCCTACCGATGTATTAGCCTCAATTTTTTTTTTTAATTATTGACTTTTATCGCTTTGTCTGTGTGATTGCGATTAATAAATAAATACTCACCTATTCATGCCAAATTACAGCTCTTCAAAGTAAAAAAGTTACTTATAACTTATAAGCCGTGCGTGGACAAAGATGTGGAGAAACCATAACGACTCCCTTATCATATCGAAGGCACCCCTCAAACGTAATGGCGCTACCATACACCCGCGAATACAACCCCTACCTGGCTACAACCTCATCTCATCATGACTCACCTCGGATCTCCTTCGACGTTGAGACAACTAAACTTGACGCTCCATCATAATGTGCACGTTTCGCTGTAATCTGATGTACGTTATAGAAGATAAATCACATTATTTTGATGATGATGTCGTATTTAACACACGCGTCGCGCACACGACTGCACCTCGCGAGCCTCAACTCGATACTGATGCGAGAGCGAGGCAGCCAGCGCGCGTGCGCGGACTCTGTCCCGGACGAGGGTGCTGTCCCCTTCACTGTCACTTGACTCGGGGTTGGAACTGTAGCTAGTTCGAACCCTGCCATAGAAGTAGGTACATCATCCAATGTATGTTTTAAATCACTAATCAGCTTACCTATCTAGCTAGATAGTACTAAAATAAAGACTTTAAACAAGTACAGAAATCTTACTCTATGGTTAGTAGAGACACAACCCCTTGTAGGTTAAGTACAGCGTACAGCGAAGAGCGTTATGTAGGTTCATAACTTAACTCATAGTCATAACTTAACATAACTTATGGGTCATACATAACTTATGTATGAAAATGTTTTACTTAAAATAAATGATTATGGTCTATGTTATTTAAAAACCTTTAATTAGGAAAAGTAGCGAGTTCGACTCCTGCGATGAAATAGTAGCAAGTAGGTACATACCTATATTCCTGCCGATATTACTGGTTTGGTTCCATCGGACAAAGGCTGAACTGTCTGACTGAATATCAACCAAATAAATAAAACAATTATTTTATTTTATGTAATGTTATGAGTTATGTAATACGAGGTAGCTGACATGTGATCCACTCATCGTGACATACTAACGTACAATAATGTACATAATTAATAGGCAATAACGATACTAATAATTCTTATTGGTTCCATGTGACTAAACACAACACAAGCGATAAAAATATAATGTAAATAAATAAATAAAACATTTATCATGTATGTATATCATTTTGTCGTGATCCTAACATTAGGCCAATGGCCCAATCTGATCAATATCACCCTACAAAATACATCTCCATCAAAATATAGTGTTTTATTTAAACCAACTTGAAATACAACCCACATTTCAAATACCTACCGTAAAAATGTAGGTCTGTTGGTTGCAGTAAACAGTCGAACGTAGCTTGTTTGTGTAAGTAGTATATAACTAGCTATATGTATGTAAGTAGGCGATAGTACCTAATGTAAGTAAGTATATAGATAGAGAAGCGCCCCCAGCGGTCGGTCGAGCGAGGGACGCGGGATCGATGCCGCCGCGACACTCCGGCGCCTCGCTACCAACGCCGGGGTACACCGGGGGTGAACATGCTACAAACTTAGGAAAGTAAGAATAAAAAATATCTTCTGGTATATCTACTTACAAATATTATCAAGATTAAAAATATTATTTTTCGAAAATTCATACCTATAGTAAACATTTAGCGTTTAGGATTCATTATCACTAGGTACCTAGACTACCTATTAGATTAGGAGGGGGAAGTTGTTTATCTTATCTCATTAGTACCAAGTGGAGACTTATGTGGTGGAAAGAGTAGTAAAAGTTATGCCTAAAAAACTCGGTCAGCCGCGATTTAGCCTGGGCCCGTCTGAGCTCAGCCCGTTTTTAGGGGAGCAATCGGGCCTGGGAACTTACCTCATCGAGTACCAAGTTGGGACTAATTTGATGGATAGAGTAGTAAAAGTTATGCTAAAAAAAGTCGGTCAGCCTCGACTCAGCCCGGGCCCGTTTGAACTCAGCCCGTTTTTAGGGGATCAATCGGGGTAGGGACGGGCCCAGGCTGACTCGAGGCTGACCGAGTTTTTTAGGCATCACTTTTAGTCTACTTTCTACCATATTAGTCCCAACATATTATTTATTTATTATATTTATTTATTTATTTATTAGTTCAGACGGGCCCAGGTTGACTCGAGACTGACCGACGTTTTTTTAGCATCACTTTTACTACTCTTTCCACCATATAAGTCTCCACTTAGTACTAATGAGGTAAGATGACCAACTTCCCCCTCCTAGTCTATATCTACTTGTTAGAATATTTTTTTTGGTTTTTATACGGCAATTGGTTCAAATAAATACCGAATTGTCCGTGAACCAGTTCTTATACATTTATGTCTCCATCTATGTAGGTACGTTGCTGGGATTGCGTTGCATTGCTCGCTTTCTTCTTCTTTTCATATTGTGATTTGTTAATGTAAGAGTTTTTAGTTAATGACTGCTACCAGAGATAACAACTGGGACCAACTGCGAAGCACGGAGGTCCTTGACAAAATGTTTTTTGCCATACATTATCCATCACCCATCTACGGTATTGCTGAAACCGCACGAGTCGCACGCACGACTATAAAAGACCGAGGGGCGTGCTAGGCCATCACATCATCCTCTTCAACGTCTCGCTTTGAGACAAGAACATGTAATATCCTCAGATATTCAATTTCCAAAACTTCCATAGTTACACACCAGCAGCTAGCGCTCGGTGTGTCTCAAACCTTTAATTTTACTCTCGATGGTGCGAGAGTGTTCCAAGATTCAGTAACATTCAGATCGCGCGTCCACACAGACACACACACACACAGTTCGAGACTCGTTGCATACGTTACCGACGTCGTAAACAATGTGGAGATAATTGCCGTGGAGTAGACGCGAGAAGAGTCCAGCGATGGAAGGCTGCGAGCGAACCTGGGCGGTTTCGCCGCTCCTGACGCCTGCTTTGATGGTCTACTACCTCTGCTGCTGGCCCGGAGACGCCAAGTCTGGTAACAACCGTGTCACTTTATCGCAAACAACTCACTTGCCCTTTGCTCTTTTGGCCGTTCAATAATCAGCCTCGCTGTTTGCAACCTTCCAACGGTTATTTATACGAATCAAAACACAGAGTATGATATATTCTGATTTTTCTCCTACAAAGATTTAATCCACTCTAGCCCACAAACAGGTAGCTTTTGACAGGCCCACTGTGTAGAGCTAGGTACAGACAACTTTACAAACGGTTGCTGACTTCGAACCTTCTTCTCATTCAGCAAATGATCATGGAACACATATCAGCCAAGAAATAGCTAGCTACTAATCAGACTCAACTTGATGTAGGTCCCTAACGTGATGTGTTCTAGAGACAAGTTCGTCGAAGGCCGGCAGCAGCAAGCCGGCGTCGCGGCACGAGAGCGTGACGCGCCGCGCCAGCGACCTCTTCCACAGGAATATCGCCACCAGCGTCGTGTCTCTCCATCTGCCGAGCACATCCGGTACTTACTTACTTTTACGGGCTCAGGGACCAGAAGTGGCTCTCAGCCTCCGATTCCAAGAGACGCCATCATGCCATTTGTTACCCGTCAGATCATAAAAGGGGTTGCATGTTTCAAAAAAATAACACGTAGACGAGAGAACCAACATACATTCATACAAACACACTGACGACGAAGGCAAATTTTTCCAAAAGCTGAAGCAGAGATGCTTCGCTCGCTTCTTTCGCTCGGTCAATAAATACAATGCAAAACAGTTTTTTTTTCTTTTGTTTTGTACAGCTGTCAAATAAAACTGTGTAATAAATAAGGGAAAAATAGTTTGTCAGACTAGTTCAACCATTAATCCGACAACCGGGGTCAAGTCTAAGAATTTCCAAAGATTGAATGCATATTTTAACTCCTCAATTGTACGCTAGAGGCAGCACTAGCACTAAATTGTTATGGCTTGGTTTTTGCTGATCGGTAATACGAATTTGCGATTTTGGAGCAAAAATTGCGCGATTCTCGCTATTGTTTGGCTTTTGCAAAATACGTAATAAGGCCGCGGGAAACACGTTACGTCATTTTTATAATTTCTTTCCAAAGAAACTTGACCCATTTCTCCAAGTTTGGTGTTGTGCCAGGAATGCGATCTGACTGTGTCATTGCAACTTTACGAACTTGTATTGTAAGTATATCTACACTACACTACCATTACATATGGTAGTATAGTTTAGATGTATACAAGGTGGATAGGATAATACAACATTTTTTTTAACTGGACATACCTACACACGTCTAAAGTCCACCTACCAAATTTCAACAGAATCAGTTGAGTAGTTCAGACACAGGACACTATTTTCCATTTTTTTAATTTGCTACACGATGTATCTAAAAACAAAACTGTCACCAGCGCCAGGCGGCCGCGGCACCGAGTAATAATCCTACAGAGAAACAGCTTGATACAAGCCCGCGGCGCGGCGTAGGTACTTCACTACATGCGCAGTTATGTGTGCGTGATCTCTCTCACCGACAGTGTGCCGACGGGTTCACGTACGTGAGCCGAGTAGGCTCTTCGGGCGGTCTCGGCAAACCCGAGCGGAAAGCGGTGAGTGACTTTTCACAGCTTTGCGCACACATAGCTGTTCATGTAGTGAAGTACCTACCACCGCGGGCTTGTATGAAGCTGTTGCTCTGTAGGATTAATACTCGGTGGCCGCGGCACGTACTTACACTGTGCACATGGGTACATGGTGTTCGTATTGGTTTTAATTGTTTAGGATATTTAGTTTGTTTGAAAATTTTACTTTTTTAATTTCAGTTCTCTGATTAATTATACAATTCCAAACTATTCAAACATATTTTAACAACCCAGGGTTTTGTTTAATGTCGTATCGTCCTATCCACCTTGTATATGTTTCATCTGTATTATCCGTTGTCTAGTACCCATAGTACAAGCCTAGTACTTAGTTTGGGGCTAGATTGCGCTATGTGTAACGTCGTGCAATATTTATTTATTTATTACCGTTACTTATATTATTAATTCATAAATCACATTTTTATTCCTTGTTTTATAACCTACTATTATACCCAGAGTAGTTATTTAGGAAATATCAGCTTTACTAGCATTAGCATACTAAATTCAATAATTGCTTTTAAGAAAAAGCTTTCATAAATTCGTACGCGGCGGGATTCAAACCCGCGACTACTATCGTGTTCGTAACGGAGCGGTCTAACGCTATATTGGTATGACCAAAGGGAATTTTTAATATCAAATTTATCTATCACTGATGTGATGAGAATAATTTGTCAGAACGATCAAAAATAAAGAAAAAAGTACCTAAAGTCAAAGTGTTTTTTTTGCTATACTATTATTATAAATTATTCAGTAATCCTAGTAGAGTTTATAATTAAATTATAAACCCCACTAGGATCACTGGTACCCCTGTGTGTACAACCTGTACAAGTGATGTGATACGGTCTTGTATAATTTGTACACCCATCCATGGGTGTACGAATTATACACTAGACAGGTGAACACATTACACTAAAGGAGGCTTTTGACCTCACCCTGAATCATCCGGGTGATCCTCTCCATCCCAAGGTTTCTTGGAAAACATCGCTTTCAGCGGTTAGGCCGTCTATTGTGTCACTTTAGATTTAAGTTTCTCTATTTTATTAAATTGTTAATGTTAATTTTTGAAGTGCATAATAACGCGTTCTACGTAATATCTACTAGCTGTGTCCCTCGGTTTTACCCACATGTCCCGATCACGTGATTTAACAAAAAAATCCTTTCTTAACGGACGTATACCTACATCATATTATAAGGAACACAATCCCAAGTTTCACCTGTTCTACTCAACAGTGTAGCTAGTATAGGCTGTGCGTTGACCAGTCAGTCAGTCAGTACGTGTGCTTGGACCTGTACTGTGCAGGTCACCGCAAACAGCCGCTGTCCGCGCACCGCAGCCATGAGGAGATCCGCCGGGCGGCGCGGGGGGTGCGGGGGGTGCTGGCCGGGGAGGGGGAGAACACCTCGCGGTACCACTCCGCGCCGTCGGTCATCGATGAGGTAAACGCTATAAAAGGACTAGGTTTTTTTTAAAGACGATACATAAATAATGTCAAAAGCTAACATCCAAAAAATAATTGCTTAGATAATAGTACATTTCTCAAATACAAACATAACCACAACCTGATACACACGAACACACCACATCAACACATACCTACCTACTCATGACTGGGTGCTTCCTGGAACCCAACTCTTAAGAGGCTGGTGTTCTACGGGAAGTTCCCATCACTAACACACCCACTCTTACATCCACACCTTTCCACCCCACACCCTTGTGAGTATGCATCGCCCTTATTAATTTTACTTTATTAATTTTCTTCTTTTGTTTCTTTCCTATTTTTATTCAAACTATTATTTTGCTACTTGATTTTGAGTTAATTTTTTTACAAACTTGTCCATGGCAAATCATCTGTATTAACTTAGATTCCACGATTCAGTCTCAGCCTTGTGTGGAATCTCCTGGAAACTGATACACTGTAAGTTCTGTAACTCTAGTTTTAGAAATAAAGTTTTGGAATAAAGATAAAGAAAAGTGAGCAATTTACTTACTACTAATCTTCGTGTGATCTTCATCCAATTTTTGAGACCTAACAACAAAAAAAGAATCATCACAAACGGCCAAGTCTGTTAATATAAGTCAATATAAACCTGTTAATTTTGTTCCACCGCACTCTCTATTTCAGAATCTTAAATCAAGAATGTAAATAAAACTATTATTTTTTAAAGTGACGGCTCTTTATTTACTTCTTCCTTTGATATTGAAAGTTCTTTGTTTACAATTTTGATCTAAGATTCTGGGCCTCTACTTTAATTCTACGAACGATAAAACGAAACGATAATTTCAGAAGAAAATCTGTCATTCATCCGTCCGAAAAATATTGTTTCTGACGGTTTTAAAGGACGGATGACAGATGTTCTTTCTTTCGTTCGTACGTTCGAAGAATTAAAGTACCCCTCCAGAATGGGTTAGGCCGATAACGAAACTCAATTATTTAAGTACGCCTCAACTTTTAAGTGGCGTTTCTGTATTCGGCTGTTAGTATAACAACTTGGAACTTGCCACGGTGGTGGCTCATAATGAAACTGTCCTTTGTAGGATTTCATCCAGAAAATAACTCCGTGATGTTTTCATAACAACAAGATTGGGTGCCTTTTCAATTCAATTCATTTATTCATTCAGATAACAAGATCCATAAATTTACAATATAAAAATAAAATATAATAATAATGTTAAAAGTAATTAAATAATTCAATTAAAACCATTTTAATATACAATAAATAATCAAAATAAATTAAAATAATAAATGTTTTGGATGGTGGTGATTGGTGGTCATCCACCAATCAACCATACCTCATGGTATGGTTGCCAACTATAGGCTCCCAATCTAAACATCACATGTAATGTAGTGATATGTCTCACTGGCAGGTGCTCCACCGCCGCGACTGGGAGCGCTCGACGCGAGACCTCCACATCCCGCTGCGCTCGCCGAACGGGAGTGCGGTAAGACCACCCGCCCACGCGGTCTGTTACCGGTGGTACCACTAGGCTAGTGCTACTTGTGGAGAATAAATAAATACAGAAAAGAAACCTTGTTCATTCTAGACTTGAAAGTTTTAATTTTAGGGAAATAGTAATTAATGTATAAGTGTAATAAATTTCATTCTTTTATTTTACAGCGGGGGGTATAATTTGTTTTTTTCTAATCGCGAATTACATACCTAACTTGTTTCCTTTCCTCCCGAAATTGGCTTTCCGTTCTTATCACTGTTTTAATATTTTTATTTTTAGTTTCCAAATAAATAAGTACTATATCTCGGTATAATTCCCGTTGGACCACCTGACCAACCAGAACGCGAGCAGCCACAGCGAGCAGTCCCCGCCGCCCGCCGCGCCGCGCGCCGACCCCGAGTGCTCCTCCGTCGAGTCCACTCCACACCGCGGCGACACTGCACTCCACTCGACCGGCTCCGCTCCGCACCGCGACGACACTCCACTCCATTCGACCGGCTCCGCTCCGCACCGCGACGACGCCGCGACCGACGAGCAAGCCGCGCGTCCTTGCAAGAAGCATTACACCAACATCAAATCTTCGAAACGCAAAGAGAAAGATCAAGAAGATAAGGTACGTAGGCAGTACGCTGTATTGAAAACCAGATTCATCTGTGTAACCCCTTCATAGAATAAGGCCACCCAATCTCTTCCCATGGATTCATTTCGCGATCACCATCATCATCTCAGCCCACTGCCTCACATAGGCCTCCCGCATACGACGGCAATAGCTATCCCGAGCTATTACATTGCCATTGCAATGTTTCATTTCGCCATTGTCAAAAAAAACTTAGCCTTTGAGTGTTATTTATGGTACTGTCATATTTATTTTAACGTAGAACGTTCCCCAGGACTGCGACGCGACGGAGCTGCCGGAGCCCTCGTTCTACATCGGCGACAACGACCTCAACGTCTGCAACTCTCCGTCACACGCGAAGGTCTTCCGTGCAAAGGAGGCTAAGCAGAGCTTTAACGAGTCCATTCGGTATAGACTCCATATCTAATTCTAACTCATGAAGCCGTATTTTCGAACCACTGGAATTGAATTCGTAAACGAAAGTTCGAATTTCGCATGCTTGCTTTCGCAAAAATACCACTCCAGTGGTTTGGGCTCGGCGTCAGTCAGTCAATGAGTCGGGCAGATTGATTGATTGACTGACGCCGAGCCCAATCCACTGGTCCTAGATATAATATAAAGTTTGGAGAGTGTGGTGTTTGTGGTTTAACCTACACGTCACAAAGAACCCACTCCTCATGTATCCAAATTCTTTATATTCATTATGATGATATGTCCAGGCGGTGCGACCGGCCGGCGCCGGCGCCTCGCGCGCCGCTCGCGTCGCTGGCGGAGCACCGCGCGCGCACGCTCGGCTTCACGCTCGATGACGTCATCGACCGCCTCGACGATCTCGACAGGTCCCTTTTGTGCTTCATTCATTACTTTGCATCTTATTTCGACCGCCTTTTACTTCGTTATGATCGTGTTTTGATCGGCTTTTACTAAAAATATTAATATGTCATCATCATCACAAAAATATTAATATGTAAGTATGTATAATATTAATTGAAGTATCTATAAGTAATTGATTATGTTATGAAAACCATGGACGTTACCGGTGGACCTACTAGCATGTACCTCTTATAGGACTACCTATCGAGATTACGACATGTACATGACCTATAAATATGGCGAGCCCGACTGGTGGGACCATCGGGAATACATCGCATGTGACTGTACAGGTCGGGCGCGACGCACCACACGATGGAGTCGCGCGTCAGTCTCTCGCGACCGCCGCACCCGCCGCCCTCTGTCGGTGAGTCAGACTACTGTTTCATTCTAACACTGGGTTCTGTGCTTTATTCCAATGCTTTATTATTAAATATGTAACTGAAATCTTATCTATCTATCTCCCTATTATCTTATAACGATAGGTACCTTTATAAGAATAAATATGGCAAACCAACAAATTTTCAATCTGCTTCGTATATTGCAGAATGTTGTCTATTTCTGGACCCGTGGCAGCGGGAAGAAGAATGTATTTGTTGAATTATTTTATATTTGACCACTGATTTCCCAGCTTTTACAACACCGAACAGCAGCTGGTGTTGTGGGGTAGACTATTATAAATAATATAATAATATTTCATGGTTTCATTTTCGATATAAATTAACAGGTAGTTTCCCTAACCTACAAGGCAACTCATGGATTTTTAAAGTAAGTTAGTATTGGATAGTTTTTAATCGATTTTATTGAAAACTCGATATAAAAATGTATCGATATCTACTCCCCTCCTTGCGGCCTGCCAATGGCGGCTCATTCCTTAATCCACGTAGGCAACGAACACACGCGTTCCCTTCGTCACCATTTTCTTATACCGATTTTGCTAGGTATTTACCTACCGTAAAATGTCGAAGAGATCGTACGAAGATAAAATGGAATATTACATTCGGAAAATGGAGAAACTCGAAAAACGAAGGCGGCGTCAGGAAAATGAGCCACCATCTACATCATACTGGGATCCGTCAAGAACTCAAGGTTAGTAAACCCAAAGTTTTGGTACGTAAACAAGTACTATTCAAAACGAAAGTCTTGTGCGTCCGTAACTTTGCCATAGATTCAAAGTTGAACACGGCAAATATTTTACACCTACCCGCCATAGATTCCTAAGTGAACGCGGCGAATTATATCTAGGTACTACCTATACCTACCTATATTATAATGTGATTCGGAATACGAACCATTATCTTAATTACCTACTAGGTAAATTGTTTACCTTCTCCGGTTTAAATTCATTTTATACGTCTTTTAGGAGACGAAACACCAATGGAGATGTGGCAAATGCCGGATCAGCCAACAGCGCAAGCGCCATCTAACGAAGCGGAAGAGGAACAAACGTATGATGATAACGAAACCAGCGAACAAAGACCCGGCGTTCAAACGGAATCTGATCCCTCCCAAGTACCTACGACACCTCCGGTGCAGGTATCATCTGAACCAACTCAAGGTACCGAGGTCGAACCCGAAGTTACAACGTTCCCACCATTAGACCCGGATATTTTATCAGCTCTCGGGGAAGCGACCGATCACGGACCAACATGGGGCCAAAACATTCATAACAATCTGACACAATTGTGGCAGCCGCTGTTAAGACAAGGTGACTAAAGAAGCGAGAGACAAAATTATGAAAGAGTACCTGATACCCAGTAACTGTACGTTATTACAGGCCCCGAAATTAAACGTAGAAATATCTGCGGCAGTACTGGAAATGGTTAGACTACGAGATAAAAAAGTCGAAACCACGCAACAACAACTCGGTGCCGGAATTACGGCCGTTAGCAAGGCGATGACGTCGCTACTCACAAGCGGCGACAAAATCGAAGCCATTAAAACATTGAGCGATAGCTGTAGGATTCTTTGTGATTTGCATCATGCTCAAACACAAACACGAATAAAAATGATTACGCCCGGCCTACATAAACAATTTCTCAACGTTATCCAAGATAGCGAGAGGGATGAAACTTTGTTTGGTGTCAGTCTGCCTGATAAAATAAAAGCTTCCAAAACTATCGAGAAACAGGGCCTTCAAATTAAAAAACCCGCCCTTCCGCCCAGACAGACTGTCGCCACAAATGCATTGACAACTCGTCAACAGTACCAGGGAAACTGGAACGGACCCCTCCGCTTCCAAGGGAGCAGGGGGGGTCGGGGAGGCCAGAGGAAGTTTCATCCGTCAGCGACGACGTCTGCACCGTCCCGTCGACCAGCACCAGCAGCATCGACGTCGACAACGCAGCTCAGGACGAGCCAGAACCGGTCACGTGCACCACCGCGACACTAACGCAGGTACATGCCGGTAGGGTACAGTTTTATCATAATTGTTGGGCCAGTATTACAAATAATTCTATTGTTCTCGATTGGGTTCTAAACGGGATTCCAATTCCGTTCAAACACACTCCTATCCAATCATGCGTTCCTCGCACCAAGCGTTCACCGAGTGAACAACACGATATGTCTCTGGCCGTTAAAAATCTTCAAAAATTGGGAGCTATATCACAGGTTGAGCCATGTCATAATCAATATATATCCAGTACATTCCTTGCTCCGAAAGCGAGCGGAGGAAAACGATTCATATTAAATCTAAAATCATTGAATCATTTTATACCTAAAATGCATTTCAAGATGGAAGACTGTAGAACTGCCTGTAGCCTTATACAACAAAACTGGTATATGGCTACCATAGACCTCAAAGAATCTTACTTACTTATACCTATACATATCGACTATCGCAAATACCTTCGTTTTCATTATGTTGAACCTAACTCAAACAAAATAATAACTTTTGAATTTAATGCGTTACCCTATGGTATATCAATAGCACCAAGGTGCTGTACTAAAATATTGCGAGAGGTTGTGGCACATTTACGTAGTCGCGGTTTTAAATCAGTTTGTTTTATAGACGATTTTTTTCTATTAGGCAAAAATTATAAAGAATGTCTCCATAATGTTGAAGAAACAATAAAACTTTTTCAATGTCTAGGACTTGTCATAAATTTCGAAAAAAGTAATTTAATACCACAAAAATCTTGTAAGTTTTTGGGTTTCATGTACAATACCAATAATATGATATTATCCTTACCACTAGACAAACGTGATAAAATAACCCTATTATTACGAAAGTTTTCAAAACTACCCACTGTTACAATTCGTGAATTCTCACAGTTGATAGGGACTCTGGTATCTTCTTGTCCAGCAATACGATACGGTTGGCTCTATACTAAAACATTGGAACGACAAAAGTACCTATTCCTACAACAAAATAATGATTCATTTGATGCTAAAGTTAAACTTCCCAAAGTAATTTTAGACGATCTTAACTGGTGGTCTGAAAATATTTACAAATCACATAACCCAATTAAAAGTATCACAGAATATGAAACGGAAGTCTACACAGGTGCGTCTCGTACGGGATGGGGAGGATTTTGTCAAGGAAAACGTGTAAATGGTCGCTGGAAGCACTCCGAACTTAGTTTCCATATCAACTATCTCGAATTAATGGCGATATTTTTAGCTCTCAAATGTTTTGCATACGATAAATCTAATTGCGCTATCTTGCTTCGTGTGGATAATACCACGGCCATAAGCTATATAAATCGCATGGGTGGCATACAATTTCCACATTTAAATTCACTAACTCGTGAGATTTGGCAATGGTGTGAATCGCGAAAGTTATGGATATTCGCCTCATATATAAATAGTAAGGACAATATCGAAGCTGATTTAGAATCACGCAGGATTAACCAAGACGTTGAGTGGGAATTGTCGACCACTGCTTTTGATTATATTGTCGAAAAATTCGGTCAACCAGAGATAGATTTATTCGCGTCTCGCATCAATGCAAAATGCCACGACTATATATCCTGGAAACCGGATCCAGATGCTAAAAGCGTAGATGCTTTTACTATAAATTGGAGTAAGTCCTATTTCTACGCATTCCCTCCATTTTCTTTATTGTTAAAATGTGTACAAAAAATTATTCATGACCAAGCAACAGGTATTGTTGTTTTTCCTATATGGCCTGCGCAAGCTTGGTACCCTTTATTAATGGACCTACGAATCGCTAACGTTATTATTTTCGAACCTTGTCAAGACCTAGTATTGTCTTATTCCAGACAACAACATCCACTACACCAAACGCTTACACTGGGAGCAGCGCTGCTCTCAGGACAGCGTTCACCCGCCGCGGCGCGCCACCTGAAGCACTTAAATTGATTCTCGCTTCATTGGCGGAAAATACCTTACAGCAGTACGGCGTTTGTTATAAAGTCTGGTGGCAATATTGTCATGACAACAACTTTGATGTTTTTGACAATTCAGTCACTCGCGTTGTTACTTTTTTAACCATTCAATTCGAAAAGGGCGCATCTTATGGTACACTAAATAGTCATCGCTCAGCGTTATCTCTGCTACTTGGCAATAGTATTGTTCAAGACGAGTGCGTTAAACGTCTCCTTAAAGGAGCCTATAAATTAAGACCGTCGTTACCACGATATCAGAGTACCTGGGACCCTCAACTTGTGTTAAATCACATTAATAATTGGGTTCCCAATCAACAAATAGGTTTAGACAAATTAGCTAAAAAACTAGTAGTACTACTAGCCTTGTGTACTGCACACAGAGTGCAAACATTTTCCTTGATTAAGATGAGTAATATTAGAATGTGTACAAATGGAGTAGAAATTTTGATTACAGACATTATTAAAACTTCTGGGGTAGGACGAGATCAGCCAGTCCTATACTTGCCATACTTCCGCGAAAACACTTCGATTTGTCCCGCTACAACACTTGCAGACTACATAGACTTAACTAAAGACTTACGTCCTTTAGGCATGGATCACCTCTTAATGACTGTGAAGCGTCCTTACAAGAACGCAACAGCACAGACGATAAGCAGGGGGATAAAACAAACTTTGAGCGTCAGCGGCGTCGATGTGTCTGTTTACAGCGCACACAGCGCTAGACACGCTGCAACATCCGCGGCGAGCGTAGCTGGAGTTAATATAGACGTCATCCGCAAAACAGCTGGCTGGTCATTGTCCTCCCAAACCTTTGCAAAATTTTATAATAGGCCCATTGTAACACAATCAAATTTTGCGGAATCAGTTTGTTTACAACAAAATCAGTGATTGTAACTTAATTTAATTATTACTTAGATATAAGTTTTTTGTCTCATAATAATTAATACCTATTTGTTTATATTCTCGTGTATTTCATTTGTAGTGCATACCTGAGTCTTACACCAAATCATAACAAAACCTCTCTAAACATCTACCTGTTAATTTATATCGAAAATGAAACCATGTAATATTATATTATGATCAAACGAACTTCTTAAGTGAAGTTCGATCAATATAATATGAATGGTTTCATTTGAAGATATAAAAATCACCCGACCCACCCAGGTACCCAGTTTTGTTCAAACACGAGAAAACGATAATCTCTAAAGGAATGAGCCGCCATTGGCAGGCCGCAAGGAGGGGAGTAGATCGATACATTTTTATATCGAGTTTTCAATAAAATCGATTAAAAACTATCCAATACTAACTTATTACTTTAAAAATCCATGAGTTGCCTTGTAGGTTAGGGAAACTACCTGTTAATTTATATCTTCAAATGAAACCATTCATATTATATTGATCGAACTTCACTTAAGAAGTTCGTTTGATCATAATATTATATTCTGTTCTGTTATTCCCAATTTTGTCAATTTTATAATATCTACTAAATGCTTTAACATGGCGACTGTAATACAATATAACGCGTTAGGATGAGTCTTTACATGCTTTATTGTTACGAACCTAATATACCTAGTTACTACAACTTACGCTGTATGTACCTATATATCTACCTATCTATCGGGTTCCCTGCAACATGCAACGTGCATGGCTTGATGCATGTGCTTGGGGCGGGCAGAGGCGGTCGGCTACGAAGGCGGCGCATGCTACCTGGGCGCCCCGCCGACGCCCCGCGCGACGCCCCGTGTGACGCCCCCGTGCGCCCCGCTCGCGAGCCGCGCCAGGCATGCCAGCGATGGGGATATACTTGCGCCGGGACATGCCTGTCGCCCTGAATCCGGGGCGTTTTCCGGTAAGTTTGTTGTCGCCTACCAGGGCTGCATCGAGGATGAGAGTGTCGTGGGCTTTTGATGAATTTATAGTAATGTGATAAAAAATGTTTATATAAACTTTAAATTAAATGTGTTTAAAAATTACTTATTACATTTACCAATAAAATTAAGCTAGTACCTATTTAGTTAAGGGATGCTTCTGAATATAACTTCATTAATATCCAGTTTAACAAAAAACTCTTTATTCAACGACATTTTAAAATTCTATATTTTTACATTTCGGTGTTATTTCAGTACTTGATCTCGATGAAGTACTAAAATAACTATTATGTGTGTTCGAAATGAATAATGACGTTGTGTATGTGTATCAGAGAGTGATCTGGACCTGGAGGTGGACGGCGACCCGACGGAGGAGTTGCCTCCGCCGTACGAGGAGCTGCAGCACTTCGCCTCGCCCAAGAAGAAAGAAACCGCCATATAGACCGTAGACACATTAAGTGGTATATACCGTTCGTATTTATAGACGAGTCGAGTAATTACTTGCGCTAAGTAAAGTCGGTTTCATTTATTTTTACTGAAGTCTCTCTCAGAACGAGACCAGCAATCATTATTAAATTTGGCCAAAGCAATTTTATTTCATTTGTCTATAAATACGGGTGCAAGTAAGTTATAAAAACTGTCAATAAGGGAAGTCTCTCAATCAAGGATACTTGGATTATTGGGGACTTTCCATTATGTTCCCTAAATTTCTGTCGCGTCAATGGGATAAATGGAAACTACCCATTAAAAAATCGAGTATCCACATATTATAACAGTAATGTTCCAGATTAGTATGAAGTTTTTAAACTCGCTTTTAAAATCTAGTAGATATTATAAAGGCCAATCAATAGTTTATAAGCAAAATATGAAATATTTTTCCATGTCGCTTTATAAATTAGCGTTTTAAATAGGATAGATAAGTTCCACCAGCTACGACGCTGCTTCTAGTCAAATATTCAATTTTGCATTCCGAAGTGCCGTGTTAACTTAGATATAAAAAAATATTATTAATATTGTTAAGTCATATAATTAGGTTGTTACCTAAATAGTTCCTGTTGCCCTTCGCTTATTTTTCTGTACATTTTCCTGTCAAAGTCAAAGTTACCAAAGTGGGTACCGAAAGTATTTTGATAATATATTTACCTACATGTAAGTAAAAAAGTATAAAATGTTAAAATAAATACTTAATGTTAAGGTTCTGAATTATATTATATTATGATGGCTTTCAATAGTGCCCAGAGCGAGCACTTGCGTGATCCCCAGTCGGTGGATATACAGGGTGTTTCGACGAGGGGGTATTAAGCCGAAAGGGGGTTGTTCTAGAGGTCTAGGCGAACAACTTTTATTCCATGACTTTTGGAAATTCGAACTTTTTTTTCGAAAATTTTAAAGTTGTAGCACTATAAACAACTGTTTTTGTAAAAAAAAGGCAATTAATGTTTAGATTGTAGTGGTCCAAACTAAATTAAAGTGTACCTTAAGGCCACTGACTTCAAACTCTAAAAAACAGCTGATTTTCATGCAAACTTTAAACTCAAATTTTTCGAAAACTACTTCGAATTTCCAAAACTTGTAGAACAAAAGTTGTTCGTCTAGACCTCTAGAACAACCCCCTTTCGGCTTAATACCCCCTCCTCGGAGCACCGTGTATAATTTACTAAAGTTAAGTTTTAAATATTTGCTAAAATGTTAATTGAAGTTCCTAAATATGGGTTAGTTCCTGATAGGAAAGCCAAGAATTATAGAGACTCATTTATAATGTTAAAAACAAAACTCTTAAAAGTGTTTATAATATCCACATTAAACTTGGTCTAGTCACTTGTTCTTACTCGCTGGTTCGGATTACCAGTAGTCGCGGGTTCGAATCCCGCCGAGTAGGTACGTATTTATGGAAGCATGATTTTCAAAAAATATATAGGTACTCAATATGTCAATTAAAATAAAATGTCATTTCATAGCACTCAGCGCCATTCTTGAGCTGAGGTATAATTCAATATAAATTGTTGGCAAAGAAAGTCTAGGAAACTTTAAATAGAGTTGATTTTAATGTGTTTAAATCATTTTCATGTTGTTTTATTTCAGTAAGTATATCAATAGCCTTTACCATACCTACGAATCTTTTTTGTGCTTAAGTAAAGCTCAAAATGCACAGTTGACACTGATACTGACACTGCAATTTTACCTATAGAGCCCACACCTACAGTACACATAAGAAATTCGTGCATGTGTGCTGTAGGTGTGGGCTCTATAGGTAAAGTTGCAGTGTCATTTAGTATGTAGTAATATTTAGTATGTATCTCTTTTAGTATGTACATACAACCTACATCCAGTACTTACCCGTCTGCAGAATACCTACACTGTGGGACCAACAAATTCCAAAAAAAATAATTTTTAGGTCCCTTTACTTGGTGTTAAAAAGAAAACGATCATTTTATAGACAAGTAAGAACATTTTATTGGCGAGTATCAAATTTAAAGCTTAAACGAGATTTTCCACAAATTGTAGTAATATTGTCGTAATTCAAATTATTTAAATAACATTTGCTAGCTTTTATTGATATAAAATTAGGAACACTTACAATATAACCACACCACGAACTATTAGCGTCAAAATGGCGGGACCACGATTTAACCTGAAAAGGTAGGTCTGTATCTATCCTCGATCAGTCATTTTTTGATAACTGGGATACTAAATCGGTTTAGCTAGTAAATCTGACTATATAAATATGAAATAATGTTAGAGGATGCTTCCTGCCATTTTGACGTTAACCATAAAATAAGCTTCTTCCAAGAATCCCCTGCAGTATTCCTCTGCGAAGGGGATTTCTAGATCTTTTGATAAGGTTGTTATACTCTTGTTCTCACAGCACCATTACATACACGACAATTACGATAAAACGCACAATTTTATAGGTCAACTAGCAGCGTCCCGCGGTTCACCCACGTAGGACCCGATCCTGTGCGTATTTTGAAAAGGCATTTCTTAGTGAATACCTCCACATCACAAAGAACACCTTTCCGAATTTCATGACTCTAGGACCAGCGGTTGAGGCTTTCATATATCGTTCAGTTTTTCAGTCAGGCAATCAAGTCGGACTTCAGGAATCAGTCAGAACTTTGCATTTAAAGTATAATATGTATAGATTAACATTAAACATCGATATAGATTGGATATAGACATTGAGGTAACGATAGGTCTCCTGCAAAGATATTACCCGTGGTACTACTGGTAGAACTAACCAGTAGTACCACCGGTAAGACTTGATCTTAAATCTAACATTTTAATAAATAAGCTATTTTTGGTCACAACTACACGTTCATTGGACGGTAATTCATAATAAGAATTTGTACAAAATGTTGGTTATTAATATTATAAATAAGTTTGTATGACGTATTGATCAGAAAATAAAAAATAGGTTTTTAAAAATCGCAACACTAGAATTACAAAAACGTAGGTACGAAACTTTTAAAAATCCCGTTGGCCTCGTCAAGTTATTTCAGTCGTGAATAAAACTGAATGTAGGTACCAGAAAGACAACCGGCTCGACCAATTGGGCACTTCCCAACCACCCATTCAGAGAGGTGGCTGGGAAGCAAAGATAGTGGGACCAACGGGAAGTCACTAACTTAACCAGCGACCGTAGACTCGACTTGTGTGACTGTGACGACAGGTAGCGCGGACTTATAGTCAGGGGCGGACTGAGGAGCGGGCGGGGGCGGGGGCTGCGGGGGCAGGGCCGGCTCAGGGGGCGGCGGGGGCGCGTCGCCCGTGTCCGTGCGGAGCGCCTCGGGGGACGTCGACGTGGGGAACACGATGTCGCCTTTACCCCCCGGAGCAGGCAGCTGTTTGCAAAGCTTCGCCATTGCTGTGGCGCTTTCTCTTACAACTGGAATTTAAATAATATTTAAAAATTAGCAGATCTATACACTACTCTCTTGATATTAGGCAACATCATCACTTATCATCATCAAGTGTTTAAACACTGATTCATTATCGATTAATAAGTGACAATTGTCTTTACCTGGTTGAATGGGATACGCGACAGTGTTGAGCGGCGGACGTGGCGTTATCGGCGTCGCTGTCGGAGACATTTGCTGGGACAACTCTGAAACATAACAATAAATGTATTTTTTAAAATAATTGGCAAAAGAAGCAAGTAACATACCCATAGAGAAATAAATAACACTATCCCTATTAATGTCAGCCAAAGCCAAATGTACTAGGATAGCCAAATGTACTAGACATCACCATACACGGCTTCGAATGACTCGACGTGAAAATACTTGCTATTATTGAGACATGGAGACATTCGGGATTCAAATGATTGAAATCGAGCTTCCATATCACAGAAATATCTACATGGAACAATTTATTACCTAGGTACCTAAAATTGCGCAGGTAAATGAATGATTTAATTTATTGCTCAGGATTGGATCGATGATTCCCGATGTCCGCCATCCGTTTGACCGCCACTGGTGGACAACGAACCAACTTTTAATAATACGTACTGTTGTCAACCACGGGCGGACAACGGCACTGAGTTTTAAATATAGCCGATGATTAATTATTATACAACACAATCACAAAAAAAAAATGCATTTTCCAACCTTTAACTCTCTTAATGAAGAAGTAGAAGAAGTAACAGCAGGTTAGCGCCATGAGGGTGAGTATCCCCGCCATCGCGATGTAGTATGCGACGTGGCTGGGCGGTCGCCCGCTGTGGGGCACGCCCCCGCCGCCCATACCGCCCGCCGCCCGAGCCCAGCGCCCGGCCCTGTGCGGACAATCATCATCGAGTAGACGCATCCAAAAGATAATTTTTAGTATTAACCTTGGTGACTGTAACTGGTAATATTCAAAGCAATGCATACCTAGGTACCTTCTTTAATGTTATACTTTACTCTTCTATGACTAGGGCATGGTGAATATTTACGTATTTCTTTTTCGTCGGTCCACAAAACAATAATTTATATTTGGCTCCATTCTTCGTGGTTTCGTGGGGAGAAATATCGGTTAGGCCCAATTATATTAGGAGAAGACAACATGTGTCATCATCAGCATCCCAGCAATCATCCTGTACTAGCTGTTACCCACAACTTAAATATACCTAGATATGGTGATATGGTTATACATGACTATGATCGTCATTGCAATGAAAACTTCACTCTATCGGAAATATTAGTTGAGGAAAAATGCATCATCGAAAATCCGTATAAGGACTTGATTAAACAGTAAAAAGAGGATATATTCTATTCACTCAATCAGACAAAGAATCAATAAGTAGTTTGCAACCTGTAACGTTCGGTACCTACCCATTGAAAAGTCACGTGATGAAAAGATGGTCCAAGAAGAGATGCATTGCCTCACACACCAGTCAGATAGTATACCTACCTATACTACCTGACTGGTGCTAGGTAGGTTACCTACGTGTTTTACCATGTGCTTAAACTCACCTTTTTCACTAGATTTACCCGTGACGGGGTATAAAGTAGACACCTCACACTGTGATCTTTAAACTTGTTCTTCTTCAGGCTTCAGGCTGACTAACACCTCAAAACAAGCAATCCTGGGTTAGTAGGTACTTATAGGGATAAAGAGAGCACTAGCAGATACTGCTTTAATCATTGAAATTGTCGCGGATTATTTTAATTCAGTTTTTACCCTACTGCAAGGAAAGGGTTATGTTTTTCGCTCCTATCTTGTACGTTTGTAATTAATAATGATGTAGAATTAGCTAAATGAATGTGACAAATATAATGAATTGGTATAAAAATGTATAAAATCTACGTTATCGTTTATATCTGAGTCATGATGGAGGCTGAGCGCCGACTGCCGCCGCCGCAACCGCCGACCGCCCGCCCGCGAGACTAGCGCTCGACAGCGGGTGCACTTTCTTACATAAAGTTTTTATTTATTTGGTAAATAAAATAAGAAATTCATGAAAGAAAAATAATAAATAAGTCATGTACTTTTATTAATTTCTTAATTAGCTCCTAAATAGGACAAATAACCCAGAATCGCGTACGAAGATTCACGAGTCATTATCACAAAAAACCACGTTTGTTGTATAGGAGCCCTGCCTAAATATTTTTGTTTTTGGTATAAACTTTATGTATAATATGTATGTATTTACTTACAAAAGAAAAAAAATACAAGTTTTATATCCGTTGTCTAGTCACCGTAACACAAGCTTAGTCGCTTACCACGGGGCTAGATGGCGCTGTGTGTTGTTCACAGAATTTATTTATTTATTTTTATTTTATTTTTACTTACAGCGACAGCAGAAATACTTTATCTGTCAAAAAAACCCACCTTCTAGCTGTCATGGTTCATGAGATACGGCCTGGACAGAGAGACGGACAGTGGAGTCTTAGTAAAAGGGTCCCTATTGGGTAACCCTATAAATTGAACAAATGTGAAGTGACCTTTCAATTGATATAAAAGATTGTAATTATCTAGCAAGTCGGCCGGAACCATACCAACTATGTTACAACTACAGCAACTAGTTAACTCCAACTGTCCCATGACTTCGGATGGTAGTATCAGAACAGACAGACAGACAGTACACACACACAGAGCACAGTAGATATATCTGATCAAAGGTCCTGTAGTAGGAGCGACGACGCGACGACGACGGCAACAAGTGTAGCCGGCAGAGTGGCGCCCGACGTGTGACTCTCAGGGCTGCCTCTCACACACCACTGCACACTAACAAACTATTTTATATCTGATTTTACTATTATTGCGATTTTACTATTTCACCCTTCGTTGATATTGTACCTAGGTGGTGGTGCTACCGGGGTGGCGGATGGCACTAACGAGTGCCAGTTGCCACCACGGTAGCAAAATTGAGAATGGCTAATGAAAATACACGCTACCATGCTACCACGACTGTCATGAAAAACATGTTCCTAGGAAACTAGCGAATTAATAGTTGCTTCGTGCCATTTCCTAAAAGACATTTTGTTCTTCCTAATACTTTGAAAAATAAAAATAACTTGCATTATTTAGTTATGATGATGTAGGAAACCAATCCAACCTCAACTAAAATACATCACCCATGGAAGTGATCGCCGACATAAGCAATAAGGGCGCCCATTGTGCCACTTCTTTCTATAATTTGTTAAGTATGTATATTATCTGTGCGTTTACCACACAGGGCGATCCAGCTTTGGGCGACGACCGGCGACCGGACGTGGGCTAAGGAGTCGGAGGAATTGTCCTCTTACACATCAGAGTTGTTCTGGTAGAAGCAGTAACAATTCGAGAATGGTATGTGTTAGCGCGCCGCCCCTACCGCAGTCGTCGCGCCGCGCTGGCGCCGCAGGAGTCGCGGCGCGCACGCGTGCTGCGCTCGAGATGTGGACGGGGGACCGAGTCTCGACATCTCAGGGCAAGGAGCTTTACTATTTCTGGTATGGCTTTCAATTCTAATTTATAAAGTAAGTACCTACGGGCTTTTCCCTTCGAACCATAAATCGGGGAAATTGTGGAGGTTTACTATCTTACTTCGCCCATATTTTTTGCAATCCTCGAAATTGGGGGAAAATAAGCATATTTACTGGCATTCCCCGTCGACCTCCTTATATGGTGGTAATGACTTATGAGCGGCTTCATTGCTCCGGTACCAGTCTGGAAAATTAGGTAGTGCTATTTTGGGCACGAGGCAGCTTTCTTTATAGAGAACTGAACACTAGCGTTTGGGGGCATGGTCTGTCAAATCAGATCCCGGACGGTTGCTCCTGGGAGTGAGACGGTACAGCGGACCCCTCCATTTATACCCAAAATGGTCATAGTTGGAACGCTATAACATAATATAGTACTACCTACCTATAAATAGAATAGTCGTCCAGGGTGTCCTTGGCCTCCTCATATGATTATTTTAGAACTAAATCGTAGAAGTAAATGCACTAGAGATAATTATTTCCTTAACCAGGCAACGGAATTTCATGTCACTGGGAGGAAGAGGGGTTTGGGGAAACTACGGCGAACATCGATTTACCGAACTTACAATAAATTGTTGTTGTGTTGATAAAAACCTCAGTGACACAGTTTCCCCTTCAATTTAATGTTAGAGAGTTTTATCCAGAAGGTTTAGGTATACCTACCTACCTAATAGTTGGTAGGTACTATATATACATTGTTACACACGTGCGAAACCGGGGCGCGTCGCTAGAGTTACAATGTCAAAACATTTTGGCAGGTAGGTAGGTCTACGTATACCTATATTCTTCTTCTTCTCTTTCTTCTTCTACTTTATAAAAATAAGTCGGGTTTTCCTTCCTGACGCTATAACTCCAGTACGCACGAACCGATTTCCACGGTTTTGCATTCGTTGGAAAGGTCTCGGGCTCGGTGAGGTTTATAGCAAAGAAAATTCAGGAAAAATCTCAACAGAAAAGCTGGAAAATCTTTTTTCACATACAGCGCCATTTACAAACCAATATTTTAAGTACATGGCGCCGGTGCGTGATACATTGTTCGACAGCTACTCATTGTTCTCTGCTCAGTTAATTTCATGTGACAAACCGGTATTGTGTTCACTGTGAAATTGTGAAAAAAAAGTAAAAAAAATAAGTTATTCATTTCCTAACATTTCAATTGGAAACCATCAAATCAATCACGTGTATTGTGCAAATTTTTATTTAATTTCAACAGCAGGCATTTGTCTTTAAGGTGGTAAGTTGAACTGTGTAAATTATGTGGATCGTGCATTTGAGGTTAAATTCACCACTCTGTCCATAGTCCAAAATGCCTAGAGGACGAGACGTGCGAACATCGACCGCCGAACAAGACATGCAAGCCAGCAACAAGTGTATTCACAGAACTTAAGCGAAGAAAGACAAAATATAATAAGAGAAAATGCCCGATTGAGACAACGCGATCTATACAAATAGATAGTCGATCTATACAAATGAAAGTCGTGTTAGTTACACTATTTAAAAACTGAAGAACGGGTGAACCGATTGGACTGAAAATCGGTTAGTAGTATTGGTACGTAGTACGGGCCACACATTCCATTGTTTCACTGTTTTGCTTTCATACATTGAGTTCCAATCGGGCCAAAACAAAATTAGATAGGTACCTAGTCATTTTAATGTAATCTAGTCGGGGTTTCCAGCTGTCATCCTAGACTAGGGTAGATAATGTTGGAAAAGGAATTAAATTATAGTAGAATGAAACCCATTGGAAAAGGAAGAGAATATAACAAAAATTACAGGAAAAATAAATTACGGGCGATTTGGGGTCGGGAACCCCCACCCGGTGGGTTGTTAAGGGTAAAAATCGGTTTTTCTTGATTTCCAGCAAAACTATAAATCCTATGGAAAAAAGTTGAACGGTAAAGTAATGGTAATAAAAAGATCTAAAACTTTTGCATACATCATTTTTACATGTAACCTCAAAATGTATGTGAAAATTTCAAAAAACAACGTTTTCGGTTTTTATTGTTTATCTTATACAAAAAAGGTTATTTTTTCACCAAATTTGGAAAAAACTTGCCTATTTATGCCCTGAACACACTGTAAATTTTTGGATTCAAAATATTTATTTTTTCACCTTAATTTGACATAATATCGAAAAAAGCACCCTACTTTTGAAGCAAACAATTTGGTGTCAAAATATCCGATTTTTTTAAAAAGTCGGTAGGCTTTTTATTTGTTGGATCCTCTACTTTCTGATGGTCTAATAAAAATATACATTACAAAGGTAAATTTTCTCAGAAAATGCAAAAAAAAAAAAAAACTCGATTCCGAATTATCAGCTTCAAACTTGGCTGGGTAACGAACTGACAGAAACAGATTGGGGCTGGAAACAACATCAACGTGGCATTATACCCAAAGAACATCTTAAATCCGTATGTGGACCTTGCATAGTCGACGGCAGACACCTTAATTTTTATTTGATCTCTTGTCGTACTATGACCCCTATATATTTGGATAGAAGAGACCTAAATATGCAGAAAATATTCTATCACATGTTGTTCTAAAGTGACACGTTTATATATAGTCCGAGAGCCAGTAACAGATATATATGACCAAGTTCCTCTCAAGTGATAATTAGTAAAATACATCAGAAAATCGAACCATGAAGTCTCGTGAACGTCAGCTGCGGCTCGGTGGGGGGATGAGGAGTTATAACTGTACGGTGCAACCGTAGCATTTTTGCATCCTTGCATTTTAACATGACACGCGCGTCACATTTTACCTTTTATTTGTAAAATGTATAGTTCGCGTTTGGCCATCAAGAGTGTCGCGCGTGCTCGATAATCAAGTCCATTAATCCATCTCATTACCTAAATCAAGACAATATACAGTTCATTTAATTTACACAAACAAGTGTGTTATTTAACTATCAATCAAGTAACTATAGTGTAGGGTCTCACAGCACCCCCTACATTATATTTTTTGGTCCTTCAGACCTCTTGCGTAATTTACACGTGTCGTGAACATACCACGTGTCTTCGCGAGGTTATAACCAGTGTCTATCAAGTGTGTTTATCAAGTTACATACAAGTGATACTGATTGCAGTGCTCTTACAAGGATAACAAGGATTCCAGTAAGGGTGAAAAACAAGTAAGACTGTTCCTTTACTTCACTTGTCTCATTTTATACGTATTTTCATCATGGCAAATCCCGATACGTACAACAATCAAGTTGAGTTAATCAATACTCTTTCGAAGTTATCGGTCAATATCAAGAAAGACCCTAAGGAGCGTAAAACTATTGACTATTTCAATAGGCGTTTACAAACTTTGGAAACCTATTGGAGGGACATTCAGGAAAACAATGACCTTCTTAAGACGGAAGTTAGCAAGTCCCACCACTATTTCGTCAATCAGGAATACCGTGCAGCAGAGGAGCTGTATAAATCAACGAAAACTCTCATCACTGAGCAGTATCAAGCAATTATCATGGAGAAGAAACAAAAAGAATCGCAATCAAGTCGCGATAAATCAGACGAAACTTTGGAAGTTGAAGAATCAATTGACAAAGAACAAGAAGTTAGACAGTCACCAGGCAAGTTTCAAGTATTACCTGGAACAAGCAAAGACGTTAGATTCGAGCAAGAAAAAAGATCAATTAGGGACGAGCAAGACGACGAGGAAGGTGAGAATCACCCAGTGCAGTTTCGATCCAGTGGTTCGTTAAGCAAGAATGACGATATGTTTCGAAAACAAGCAAGCAATTTTAGAGCCTTTGTCAGGACGGTAACAACTATCAACGTCGATTCGTTGACATCAAAATGGGATATAGAAGACGCAATGCGCAGTCTCCAAACACGTTGGTTAGCAATCGACTCATTACACTGGGATATAGACGCTGAAACTGATGAAATGGATGAAATTTATGAAAAACTATATACAGAACACGAAAATACCTATAATCAATTGAAGAAAACGATAAATAGCAAATTAAACTCAACGTTACAAAAGAACAGTTTGACTCCTACAATGGAAGTACCTATTTTTAGTGGGAACTATCAAAATTGGCCTACATTCAAAGATCTATTCAATACAGCCATTCATAACAACGTCGCGCTCTCCCCGGGACAAAAAATGCAATTTTTGAAATCAAAACTGCGAGGAGAAGCCGAACGCATCGTACAACATCTTCAAATAAGCGATGAAAATTACACCGTATGTTGGGAATTACTTAATCATAGATACAACCACAAACGATGGATTTTTACGTCACACTTAAAAACATTGCTAGGCCTGCCAGTAGCTACTCATGTATCAGTACCTCATATCAAGAAGATATATGACACCTCTCGAGAATGTTTGAACGCCATTAAAGGTCTCGGAGTAGATACAACCAGCTGGGACCCGTTTTTCGTACATATCTTATTACAAAAACTTGATTCGAGTACGAAAGATGAATTTGGAGCATTTATGAAAAACCCAAGAGAATTGTACACATTTCAAGAATTTTGGGAGTTTCTTGAAGGCAAATTTCAAGGGACTCTATCAGGTGATTCACCACGCAGTCAACCTATGTCAGAAAACCAAAATTTTTCAAATGCAAAAAATAATAACACAAGTAAATTTTATAATTACTTACATCGCAAGTCGAACAAATTTCAACAAAACCATAATACGAGTAATCAGCAATCCTTTCCGATAAGTCAACAAAATAATAACAAGCAAACGCCTCCAATAAAGAAAAGTAATTACTTCCAACGAACATATACTCCAATACAAATAAAATGTCCTTTATGTCAAGAGTCGCACGGTTTATATTTTTGCAAAAAGTTTTTGACCATGTCACCACAAGTGAAATATCAAACAGTCAAGAAGCTGGCCCTTTGTGAAAATTGTCTGGTAAATCACGGGGGAAAGTCCTGCTTTTCCCCTAGGACTTGCCGAGAATGTCAGTTACCTCATAACAGTCTGATTCATGATGTATTCCGTAAACCAACCTGTAACATGATCACTGAAGACCCCAATGCACAACAAAACAACGAACTTACGTACTCTGTATTGCAACAAGGCACAGATGTTAACCAAGTATTACTGGCCACCGCTATTATCAAGGTTCAAGCAAGCAACGGATCTTACTACAATATGCGAGCCCTAATAGATCAAGGATCCCAAGTCTCTATTATATCAGAAAATGCCGCCCAATTGTTAGCATTGCCCAGAAACAAATGTAAAGGAATCATTTCGGGTATTGGAGCCAAAGACAATAACTGCAAAGGCATTACTACTATATCATGCTCTTCAATTTACAATAACTATTCCTTCGACACCGAAGTGTACATCATGACTACACTGATAAAAAACCTACCGAGTTATACGTTCGAAAAACAAGCATGGCCGCATCTAATAAACATACAACTCTCCGATCCGGACTTCAATGTTAGTCGGCCAGTAGATATTCTGTTAGGAGCAGAAATTTATTCACAAATCATCATGGATGGCATTAGAAAAGAAAGTCAAGTATTGCCTATAGCGCAACAGACCCGCTTAGGCTGGATTTTGTGTGGTAACATACGAGCTCTCCAATGTAACGTGATCATCAACCCCATCGAAGATTTACAAAAATATTGGGAAATAGAAGACATCTCCAACTCACCTACTTTATCAGAAGAAGACAACAAGTGTATGAACTACTATAAAACCACTACAAAAAGACGAGAAGATGGTTCCTACGAAGTCAGAATTCCATTAAAGGAAAATTTTGAAGAACAATTAGGATCATCAAAACATATGGCAATTGCGCAATTCCGACAAATCGAACGGAAATTGCAAAACAACAAGTACATCGGGCAAAATTATAAATTATTTATTAATGAGTATTTATCACTAAGTCACATGAAACCGGTGTCAGGTATACAGCAACACGACTGCTGGCTACCACACCATTGTGTATTGCGAAATGACTCTAGTACCACTGCACTTAGAGTCGTTTTTAATGCGTCCAGAAAGACTTCGTCCGGAAAAAGTTTGAATGACCTAATGTTAAAAGGCCCCAATCTTCAACAAGATCTTCAATCTTTATTACTTAAATGGCGACAGTTCCGATATGCATTTACGGCAGATATCGAGAAGATGTTCCGATATATTTGGATTAATGAGAAAGATCAAGCCTTACAAAAAATCGTATGGAGGGACTCTCCACAAACAGCTTTAAATGAATATCAGCTCTGCACAGTCACATATGGCACCAAGGCCGCACCGTTTCTGGCTATGATGACCTTAAAACAGTTAGCCGAAGATGAGAAACTCAACTATAAAAACAGTCAAGCTATCCAAGTATTAGAAAACTCATTTTACATGGACGATGTTCTCCACGGAGCACAGTCTATCAAGAACGCAATCCAGCTACAACAAGACTTAACCAACTTACTGAGAGCTGGTGGGTTCAACTTACGGAAGTGGAACTCGAATGCTACTGAACTTTTACCAGATTCACGTACAGAGAAAACTGAACAAAATAATTTCGAATTTAAACAATTTGAACTAACAAAAACGTTAGGGTTGCAATGGAATCCAATTAGTGACTCATTTCAATTTAAAGAAACAGATCTAGACACAACTATTAACAAAATACCAACTAAACGAACCATGTTGTCTGATTTATCTAAACTATACGACCCTCTTGGGTTATTATCACCATTATCAACCAAATTAAAAATCATATTTCAAAAGGTTTGGAACTTGCACATTCAATGGGACGATAAACTACCAGAAAACCTCATCAAGGAGTGGACAAGTGCAAGAGAAGACTTACAAAAGATAAATCGATTTGAAATACCAAGATGGTTAAATACAACAGCCAATTGTAATGCAATAGAGTTACATGGGTTCAGTGACTCATCGAACAAATCCTACAGTTGCGTAATATACTGCAAAACTATAAACAATGACAACAAGGTCACATTAGTAGCTGGTAAAACAAGACTAGTGCCGCTAAATAAGTCAACAACATTGCCAAGACTTGAACTCTGTGGTGCTCTATTACTGGCAAAACTCATGAAAAAAGTTCAGAAATGCTTGAACGACTATACAATCAAGATATTCGGATGGGTTGATTCGATGGTGGTCCTCGCATGGCTGCAAGGAGATCCCGGTCGGTGGAAGCCGTTTGTCGCGAACAGGGTGCGACAAATAACAGATGTAATGCCTTCCCATACATGGCGGTATGTAAAATCCGCAGAGAATCCCGCCGACTGTGCAAGCCGCGGAATGGGTGTCGATCAATTACGAGAACACGTTCTGTGGTGGAAAGGACCTTCTTGGCTACCTACTTTCAACAAGGAAAGAGATGAAACCAAACCGAAATTTACTACAAACGAGGAAATAAAAAACCAAACACAAGTTAACTTAGTTTCCCAAGATATTACTTTTATCGACTTATTACTAACTAAATATAGCTCGCTAACAACACTTATTCGAGTACTAGCATGGGTGCTTAGATTCATCAAACAAACAAGACAAAACCACACAAAACCAAGTTTCCTTACATTACAAGAGATTAATGTCGCAAAAATTGTTATTATCAAGCATGTACAACGAATGGAATTCACCGATGAAATACGAAACTTACGAGAAAACAAGAAATTATCAAGTAAAAGTAAAATACTTCAACTAAATCCTTATCTAGATAGCGAAGGCGTTTTAAGGGTTGGTGGAAGATTAAACAAGGCAAAAATCAGTCCAGAAATGATGCACCCTATAATTTTGTCCCGACAGGGTTACTTTACAAAATTAGTTATTGACTATGTCCACCTACTTACTTTACATGGCGGCGCCCGAGTTACTTCAGCAAATATCCGTAAACAATATTGGATAATCGGCGGAAACAATGCTGTAAAAAATCGTATACGTACTTGCGTAACATGTCGCAAGCATAATCCAAGCAAAATGACACAGCTGATGGGAGATTTACCGACACAAAGATGCAATGAAGCCAAACCATTTTACCATACGGGGGTCGATTTCTCCGGATTTGTAATGATCAAAGCCAATAAAGGTCGCGGTATAAAAACAACAAAAGGTTACATTGCAGTGTTTGTATGTATGGCGACAAAGCTAGTTCACCTCGAGCTCGTCTCCGATCTTACATCATCTGCATTCATAGCAGCCCTACGCAGAATGGCTGCACGGAAAGGTTCCCCTCGACATATCTATTGCGATAACGGGACAAACTTCGTCGGCGCGAGCAATACTATGCAACAAGAATTTGAGGAAACATTAGCTACTTTTGATCAAGATTTTATCAACGAGATTACGAATATGCACATCGAATGGCACTTCAACGCACCTTCCTGGCCTTCGGCAGGGGGATTATGGGAAGCAGCCGTTCGAAATATGAAATACCACGAGTAGGTAATTATAGTTCACTCTGGACCAGAAAACCCACGAGGCCTGCGGCCTCTCGCTTCGCGGGGTTTTAAGGTCCAAAGTGAACTATAAATCTAAAACATGAAACCAAACTCAACCTTGCATTTTTTGTTCCATTAATAGGCTTTATTAATTACCGTTTTTATAGATCTTTAGTCATTTCGTTAGGTGCATTGTTAACATGAAGTTCGTTAAACAACCGGTATCATTACAATTAGAAAATATCAATTTTGCGTCTGAGCAACAAAACATTCGTCATGGAAAACTATTACCAAATACAGTTCGCTGTATAATATGTGGTCCATCGAACTGTGGAAAAACGAATTTGGTTATTGGACTACTTTTGCACGAAAATGGTTTAGAATATCGTAACGTTTATGTCTATTCAAAAACTCTTTATCAACCGAAATATAAGTACTTAGAACAGGTATTGCAAAGGGTTCCTGGTGTTACTTTCTCAAAGTTTCATGAAAATCAAGAAGTGTTCACTCCAGAAGAAGCAAAATGTAACTCAGTTATTGTTTTCGATGATGTATCTTGCGAGAATCAAAACAGTATGCGTGATTTTTTTGCAATGGGTAGACACAAATACATAGACTGTTTTTATTTAAACCAGACATATAGCAAAATACCAAAACAGTTAATAAGAGATAATGCAAATTTATTAGTATTGTTCAAGCAAGATGATATAAACTTGAGACACATATATGATGAACACGTCAATACTGATATGACATGGCAAGAATTCAGAGCAATGTGTGCCCAAATATGGAAAGAACCTTACAGTTATGTTGTAATAAACAAGGACTGTGAAAAAAACAAAGGTTGTTATCGAAAGAAATTTGATACGTTTGTTTTATTTCATTAGTGGACTTATGTAAATCATTTCTTGTTGAGTCGTGGCTTAGAAAACAAGTTCTGTGAGCGTTTTGTTTATATTAAATAATAAAATTATGTCTTACATTCCCGTCTTTCGCCGTTTCGCTGATGAAGAGGAACGTTTAAGGAGTTTTGCTACCTGGCCGCTGGGTTTAAATCAAAAACCAAAAGAAATGGCTGAAGCAGGATTTTTTTATACCGAAATAGGTGATAGAGTCGTCTGTTTTTACTGCGGTGGAAGAATGAAAGATTGGGGCCCCAACGATCTACCATGGGAAGAGCATGCACGCTGGTTTGGCCAATGTCCCTATGTATTGGTAATGAAAGGAGAAGACTATGTGGAAAATGTACAAAATGGAGGATATGAAGAATTCGAAGAAGAGTGCAGTCAAATTGAACCGGAAATAAAAGTCAACATAATACCATCATCAATTATATGTAAAATTTGTATGGAAGAAGAATTAAATACGTGTTTCACACCTTGTGGTCATGCTGTGGCGTGTGCGAAGTGTTCTCTGTCTGTCGGAGTTAAATGTCCGATTTGTAGAAAAGAATTCAAAAAAATTATTAGATTGTTTTTATAAATAAAGAAAGAAGTTAAGTATTTAAAAGTCTTTTTTTATCCCTTATAAATAGCTGAGAATATTATTCGTACTATTATTTTGTGAGGCTACTACAACCAACAAAGTTCATCACTATAAATAGCTAAATACATAAACTACACTATCATTTCACATGAATACTGTTAATGGTTCAATCAACTCTGCTGCAATGGAAAAAAATCTAAAAAAACAAATTGTTGAAGCTGCAGAAGCTGTTAAAAAGAAGGTTCGAAAAATGCGAAATATTGAAACGGACAGAAGTAATATTTTAAAATCTGTTTTTAAACCAATTACAGAACCCCTCAATAAAATGGTGGACAATTCTTTATCAATAGAATCTCCTGACAAAAGAAAATCATTTCATTATTCCAAAGCCTTACAAAATGATGTTAAATTTGATACTTCAAGTCCATTAGACAGCGATAAAACTCTAAAGAGACAATCTAATGTTGGATTCAATATATTAAGCCCAAAAGAATCTAGTGAGTCACAGGATAGTGATAATAACGATTACGATGGTGATGCAATTAAAATGGATACAGTAGAAGGAGATGAATCATTTAAGACAGTGTCTTCAGGTGCAACCGATGCAATTTTAGACGTTTCTTCGTGGTCTCTTACTCCTGATGCTTCAGATAGTTTCAATGATGTTCTGTTTGGTATTAGAAATGATCGCGGAAAACTCATGATGGGATCTTCGCGTGTTGTGTTGACTGATGATTATATTCAAGTTGGTACAAAGAAGTATAAATTTACGGATGGAATAAAAGAATTACTTTTTAAAAAAGTCCCTAACTTAGATGTAATAAATAATGAAGATTTGAGTCATTATAAGTTAATGTTGCAAGAAACAAATGCTCATAGAAGAAATTTTAGTCCAAATCAACCGATCAAGAGTAATAAAGGTCGAAAATACTTGAGTATTATAAAACCACTATTCAAATTACGTAAAGTTTCAGTAAGCACTGATAGTAGCCAACCGGACATAACACATCAAGGAGAAGGTTTACCACTTATGAAAACATGGAAGAAAAATGTTGACTACGTATACTGGGATGATCCTAATGAATTAGTTGAAAGATTAAAGCTTTTGATTGCTTCAAAAGATGCTGGTAACACTGGGTTGGAGAATGAAATCATTTCTATTATAGAAGAATTGCGTGAAAGCGGGATTATACCTTAATATATAGCATGATTTTTTTAAATTATTTCATTTCAACTTTATCGATAACACCTATCAGTTCACTATAATGGATAAGTTTGGACATCACATTCATAAACGCTTGCGTTTACCAGATTTCATAGAAAACTTTGATAAAATCCTAATGAAAACCGAAAGCGGAGAGTTTGATTTACATAATACAAGACTAACCGGTATTACGATTCCATTGAAAAATTCTGATGCTGTCAACAAGGAGTACGTAGATAGACAAAATGAATTGTATATAAAGAAGGAAGAGATCGCAACAATAGTTAATAATTTGAGAACAGTTTTAAAAGAATATGTTGATAATATTATTGTAGATTATTGTACAAAAGCTGATTTAATAAGAGCTAAAAAATGAGTAAACTTCAAATTGTGAATGAAATTCATAAAGCTGTTCGCAAGAATTTTAATCGACGATCAGTATTATTAAAGGGCATTGATGACCTATGGCAAGCAGATCTCATTGATTTTCAAAGTTTAAAAAGATATAACCGTGACCATAGATATATTTTGGTGATAATCGATTGTTTTTCTAAGTTTTCTTGGGCTATCCCCGTTAAAACTAAAACAAAAAAAGAAATCGCAAATGCGTTTCAAAGTGTATTAGATAAAAATCACCGAAAACCCATTAATTTACAAACTGATATGGGCACTGAATTTTACAACGATGAATTTAAAAAAGTAACAACAAAGTATAACATTAATCATTACTCTACATATTCTGTTAAAAAGGCTTCTATAGTTGAAAGACTAATAAGGACATTGAAAAACAAGCTGTTTAAACTTTTTAGTTTCAATGGTCACTATAAATGGATTGGAGAGTTGTTGACAAGTGTCATATCAACATATAACGACACAATACATCGAACAATAAATTATAAACCTAAAGATGTCAACCATTCAAACCAAAATGCAGTAATGAAAAATATTATAAAATTCCAGAACTCTAATATAAAGCATGCAAAATCCAACAAACTAAAAGTCGGTGATCATGTTCGTATAAGTAGATATAAAAGCAGCTTCGAAAAAGGATATACTCCTAACTGGTCTACAGAATTGTTTTTAGTTAAAAATGTTTATCTTTCTGTACCAGTTACGTATTCTATAGAAGATATGTACCACCAACCAATATTAGGACGTTTTTATGAACAAGAACTTCTAAAAACTAACTGTCCAAACGTATACCTTATTGAAAAAGTTTTAAGAAAAAAGGGTAATAAACTCTTTGTCAAGTGGTTGGGTCTTTCAAAAAGTGAAAACAGTTGGATTGATAAACAAGCGATCTTATAATCCTGTATTATTAGATTTATAAAAATATAAAATTGAGAATAACAATAGAAATGACTTCATTTATAATTCAGCTATGCGCGGTGGAGGTCTTGTGAATAGTATTATAAATAACTTACCATTTGAATTGCATTTACCCGGATATAATTATTGTGGACCCGGTACACGATTAAAGAAACGATTACTGAGAGGAGATAAAGGAGTTAATGAGCTTGATAACGCTTGTATGAGACACGATATTGCTTATAATAATTCAAACAGTTTGGAAGATCGACACAAAGCTGATTTAGATCTCATAAATATGGCAAAACAGAGAATGAAATCAAAAAACGCTGGAACAGGTGAAAAACTGGCTTCGTGGCTTGTGAACAAGGCGATGAAAACTAAGGTCAAGTATGGTGCAGGTGGGAGATCATTCAAGTCGATGGTATCAAAAATACATAAAAAACTGAAAAAGTCAAAACCAAAAAATGATGCTGCAGCAATAAAAGAAGCTTATTCTGCAGCTAAAAAGCACATTAAAAATAAGAAAAAAGTTCATGTGCCTCGTGTTATACCGTTGCCGAAAACAGGTGGTATTTTACCACTCATTCCAATATTCGCTGGACTATCCGCACTGGGCGCACTGGCAGGAGGTGCAGCAGGAATAACAAAGGCTGTAAACGATCATAAATCAGCGAAAAAGAACTTTGCAGAAGCTCAACGTCATAATAAAATGATAGAATCAATTGCTCTAGGAAAAGGCTTGTATATAAAACCCTACAAGACAGGAAATGGTCTTTTTGTAAATAAATCAAAAAACTAATTAAAAGGTTACCCAGACGCGCACTTTCTGATTTAGACATATTAGATTATGCTAATCAACATATTCCATACTTTAGGGGTGTTTTCATGAGAAATAAACTACCATCAAAATCCAAGGATATTGAGTGTGGGATTGTCAATTTAGATAGTTCAGAAAATGATGGAACTCATTGGGTAGCCTATGTAAAACTATTCAAAAATTGTGAATATTTTGATAGCTTTGGCGATTTAAAGCCTCCGTTAGAGTTGGCTGAGTATTTAAGATATCGCATCAAATATAATTATTCTAGATATCAAGACTTTAACACATCCAATTGTGGACACTTATGTTTAAAGTTTCTAGAAACGTTTTGGAAGGAAGAGCTAGGTGAAA